>JBAMIG010000012.1:8537253-8556000 GCA_037177335.1 Kiunga ballochi
GGGGGGAAACCCCCCCCCCCCCCCCCCCCCCCCCCACACACACACACACACACACACACACACACACACACACACACCACCACCACCACCATCTCTCCCATCTTCTATTTGATTGTCAGTCGGGGATATCTCACATCTCTTTATGTCTCACCCAACAGGTGACAGCACAGCTGCAAAATTGCAAAATGGTGGTTATGCAGCAGAGCAGGGTTGCACAGCTGTCATACAGTTGAGTCTCTGTTAGCCATTTATACAGCCAGAAGTTACTTTAGTATGTTTTGTTGGAAGATGTGATATTTAATATGGTTCTTTACTTCTACTCTTCATTCAGTTTCCATACAATCCATCCATCAATTTCCCATGACCTCTCTATAAGAATAAGAAGAATGAACAAACAATGAGTGAAAAGGTACAAGGACCAAATTAAATTCCTTATTTTTTAAACAATAAAAATAATATATGAAACTGTGTAGGGTCGCTAAACATCTTTTCACAGTGCTGCAATGAGCATATAAAACAAAAGTAGACATGCAAAAATGTACGTAAACACAAAAAACAGACTAAAAACAAAAGAAAAGGATCTCCCTGGACTCACTGTTCTCAACTCCAAACAGTTTCTTAGGTTGCAAGTGTTCATACTGATAAGTCTTTTCTTGCTCCACTTCTTCCTTCCCCTTGATTAACGGTTCCCCATCAAGCCTTGAGGTCAAGCCCAGATGAACATGCAGGTCATGGGTCAAAACAAGAGAGATAAACACTTGCTGGAACAGCCTGGAGATACTGTTTCTACACTCTGCAGGGTGAGTTGGTGTGGTTGAGTGGGTTTGTTGTCATCAGGAAATTCTGTGCAGCTTAGAGGTAAAAAACAAGCAAACAGATGTTTGAGGTATTATAAACACTTAGTGCTCATAAACATCTTGACAAGAAAAGTCAGTCATAAAACTGACCATGAACTAAACAATATAATGAAGAATTCATTTAGTCACTGTAAATAAACAATAATAGGTTAAAAAAAAAAAACTATTAACCTTTTTTTTCATTTTTTCACCAAAAGCTTTTAATTTAATAGTTACCAACATCAACTCCACCCATTCAGTCTATCTTGTACTTAAACTGACACCTATCAAACAATGATCTTGTGATGCCTACCCAGTAAATACAGGAAGTGGGTGGACCCAGGAAGATTGAAGGTTAGTGAGAATAAAAGGCGACACCCTGGGAACCCCTGGAGTGAGCTAGCAAAGACAAGAACAGCCCCCACCTTGTTCATACGAATCATTTCTGTCATGTCATTGTATGTATACACACAGTCATAACCACAAATCAGAGTAAATTACCTGTTGGCTACTTCTATTAATGAGATTAGGCAAAACTAGTACTCCTGCTAGTAAAACCTTTTTTTCTATGTAAGCCGTTTTGAGGGAACAGTAAGTGTCAAAGTCCCTATGTGCTCAACACAGATGTAAATATGTCCATCCAAGTTTGTGTCCATCTAAACAACCACTGCAAAGTTCATTAAACCCAAACTTCCCATTTTGTATTTACAGGTTTTATTGAAAATAAAAAAAAAAAAAATTAAAAATAGGTATGCAATTAAAGCTATACCTCAAATCATTCTAGACTGTTTCCAAGCGGTAGCAACATGCTATAACACATGGACGTCTGTTTGCACAGCACAGACCACAGAAAAGTTGCAAAATAAAATCCAATCCACTCATCATCACACCAAATGAGCAACATGAATCTTTTTCACATATAAATTGCACCCTACAAATTGGCAGCTTGAAATTAATTGTCAACTTTAAAGACAATATTGTGGTAGTGAATTTGGCCTAATGTTCATATAATATCATGTATATAGTTCATATAAATTAATCAGTAGAGGAAGCTGGTGTTTACGGTGTATTAGTATTAGGTATAACTTTATAAATAACTTAATTCCCCTCTTGAGGATACCCACTAGAACAAGAAAGTTAATCCAATTAAAAGGAAAGATCAACTTAACTGTGCGTGTCTCCTGCAAGCTTTGATAAATTGCAACTGTGATAACTGTAACTGTTTAAGATCATTAGGTTAATTTGTTATTCATTGCTGGACAGTAAATATTAGCCTTTAACAGCAGGACAGAGTGAGCTGCCAGCTGTGTCATGGTCAGAAACAATAGCTACATTTTATCTCCGATCAAAAAAATGCTTTTTAGAAATAGACACACGGTTGATTTGCTACAGTATTAATCTTTTTGGCTATGCGTTCAAACTGATAATGAGCAGTTTATCAGATGGTTAGATCTGGGTTTAATTGCCTAGCCAGCGTTATCTAAACATGACAGCTGAAGACACCCTGAGGACTGACTGCACAGCTAAGTCATCTGTAATGCACAACAAGCTGTTATGGAGCTCATTACCGCGAGTAGGAGTACATGGATGGAGTACGTGCACACATGCTCTGAGCCAGTAATACATTGAAATGTTTCAGTCTTCATTGTTAAGAAGATTTACTGTAAGAGGGATTTTACTGCTGTGACTCTGACAGAGAAGGGTAGACAGAATTACGGTAAACTGTTATATTCTAGGAATGGTAAGTGCTCAAATGGCAGATCAAACCTTTTTTTTTTTTGCATACAAATACATGCAGATAGACACAATACACTTTCCTGCCACTTTATCCATTCTGATACAGCTGTCACTGTAGTTAGTATCTTGTTGAGACAAACTTTGGGCCAGTACGTATCTGGATTAATCTGATATATTTCAAAGCCATCCAGTATCCATTATGCTTTGTTCAGCATGCATAATTCATCTGTTATCCACTTCACAAGCTTTGTGAAACTAGAGGAATCTCCAGAGGAATGTTATGCTAAACACTGTGAAGCAGACGTCAGTTTTGGATGCATACCATTGATTCCATTCATTTTACACTGCACACATGGTCAGAGAGGGAGTGGGTTGAAGGAATCCCCATGGGCCTTCTTTTTCTTTTGGTGTGACCTTATAGCTTACAGCAACAGCTGCAGGCACAAGTGTGTGATGTTGGGGAAACCTGCTGCTGAACATCGAACCTCCCAAATGTACTCTAGATCAGAGGGCCTGAATGTAAACTGTTTTAACCGAGATTGAGGGAGCTCGCTGTTGTTGGTCTGACTTTACAAACCCAAGCAGAATTATCAATCAATTTGTGTTTTTAAACTTTTTCTTTACTTATTTATTTGGGGTTTTTTGTATAAATCATTTGTATGTATCATTTTAAAAGAGTTCCTTTCTAAAATAAAAGCAGTTGTCATATTCTTATTATTATAATGTTATAAGTAGGTTTAATAATGAGCTTCAGGTGCTAAATAGGTCTTAGAAAGAATATAGAGTGCAGCTTTATGTGCTTCATTGGGACATGGCTGCATGAACACATCCCAGACTTTAATGCGTTTGTACACAGCTTCAAGATGGTCCGTGCAGACCTCAATAAACAACTAAGTGGGAAACTGAAGGGAGGTGGAATTGCAGTGTTGGTTAACCAGCATTAGTGTCATCCTGGACATGTCACTGTTAAATAGTAGATCTTCACGAGAAACATCAAGCTTTGCCAGGCTTCAAACATAACATCCAAATGCATTTGTGGCGATCTCTGGAGATTTTAACAACACCTCCCTCACTGCAACTCTACCAATGTTCCTACAGTTTGTCGGCAGCTCCACCAGACAAAGTAAAACATTGGACTTATTTTATGTAACTATTGAAAATGCACATAGCTCCTCTGCTGCAAGATCTGACCATTATCTTGTTCTTCTCACCTCCTCCTACAAGCCCACTGTTCAGCAAAAAAACTGTCATTTGAAAGATCAATTAAACCTGGTCTGACGATACTGAAGATGCTCTGAGAGGATGCTTCCAGGCTGTCCTCTGTGAACCTCATGTAAATGACAACACCTTCAGTGTGTGATAGATTGCATGAACTTCTACGTGGACAGCGCAAGAACAGTGACGTGCTTCCCCAATAACAAACCCCGGATCACCAGGGACCTGAAAAAGCTGTTGTAAAGTTCAATTTCCCTCTTGGATAAATAACATATTTTTAATTTATATATTTCATCTGCAATCCATGGCTTTGAAACTTTTTTAAATTTATTTGTTTATTAAATTTTTTATTTATATGTTTAAAAGTTAATGATTTTTTATTTATGTGTTATAAAATTCTGTTGTTTAATTATTATTTATTTAATTGCATCCATTATTAAATCTAACTTAACTTATTTGTACAGCATTTTAATGAAGTACTTTTCCTAGCAAAAAAAAATAAACAAAACAAAAAAAATGCTTTAAAAACGTTTTTATTGATTCACTTTTTTTGTTGTTGTTGCCATTGACACCATGTATAACAACCAAACCCACTGAAATTTTATTACTTATGAAATAATCTCCACACATTCATTATGTTGACCTCGTTGGTTTAACAAAAGATTAAAACAATGAAAACGATTAACTGTTTTTAACTTAGTAAGAAAAGACAAAAAGAGTCTTGGAGGTAAATAACTTTAAAACAAAGACCTTCTACCATACTGTTCTTTCTTTAGCTTGTTTTTTTCTAAATGTTACTACATTTTTCTTAATGTAGTAACATTGCATTACACCCCCTCTTCCCATATGGTTATTTATAAATGGAGGCTGCTTCTAAACAGTAATAATTGTAATCCATCAGTGTCGGATTATTAACTGCTTAAATTCCTTCCTCTGTAGATTAATTCCACAAAGCAAACAGATAGTGGGTAAAATGAAAATAAGAGCAGGATGGGAAAGAGGATGAAGTAAAATAGAAAGTGGTGCAGTAATAGCAAAAATAAACATTAATGTTTACAAAGATGTTTATTCCATACAAACAAAAACCCTTTATACAGAGGAGAGGGATGCATGTATGAATATGTGCTGGTGACTGTAATTATATAAATTTGGGGTAAATTTAGAGGGGAAAAAAAAGAAAATAACATAAAAATCTGCATAAATACAAAAAGAGAGCAAAATTCCTAAGTTAGGACTGAAGTACTGAAGTTAAAAAAAAAGCCTTGCATGCATTGCTGTCCTCAAACATTTTGATCTCCTTTTACACATTAATTGTGTTAAAATCTAACCCCTTCAAACACACACTTCTCAACCTTTTTTGCAATCATCTTACACACATATATACTCTCACACGCACACATAAATCCTCAGGGGGACTGGTCATTCATCAGCTCTAGCTCCGAAAAACATCCCCAGGGGATTTTAGACAGAGCTGATCCTACGAGATTGCGTATGTGTCAAAATGTAAACATGTGTACGTGCATGCATTGCTCTGTTTTTGTTTTCTGGCATGGGCTAACATGTGGCTTTTGATGTGGTGCATGTGTTGTTGACATCCTCTCACTATGCTTATGCTGTGCCCTTTCAGGGCTGAATTAATTAAAGGATTGTTTGACTATGCAGAGCAGCATGAGGATTATGACAAAGTCCATTTGTGTTTAAAGGAATACAATAACAACCCTGTGCAATGTTTTCTCGTAGTGTATTGTCTTCTATGCCAGACTCCTAAAATACACCTTAGCTGAGTTGTATGAAGGCACTGGTTATGCAGGCTAACTTGGAGTAGAAAGCCTTTGTATTAGTATTAAGGGACTTTGTTTTATTATTATTATCTTTATTATTATTTAAGAGTAATAGCAGTATTAATTATCCTGGTCTTGTTTGGTTCTTTTTGACAGGCCCATACTCCCTCTTGGACCCAATTCAGAAGAAAAATGTAGTTCATCTGGGTCTGCCTCAGGGGGGTCCTGGTCCTTCCACCTCCTTCTTGTCAAACAAGCCTGAAATATCTCATTTAACCAAATGCTTGAAATGTTTCTTCCTTTGATGACGAACATCGGGATGTAGAATGATGCTTGATAAAGACTAATCTTAGAGTAATCTTTTCAGTGTTTTCAATCGTCACTTTCCAGAACTCATGAATAGATAAGAAAAAAGGTGTAGTTTGAACAATAGGTATGCGTGCTACCTTTGACCTTTTCTCTTTCTTTATGACGTAAAGGTAAAAAATATAACACCTGAATAAAGTAGATGCTGACAGGCAGATCAATCACTGAGACTTCTCATAGGTAATATTTCAGTCTATCCATTCATTGTCAACATCCATTTTCCTATGCAGTTATGAATGGACAGCAGGCCATTGAAGGCAACCTTAAGCTCCAACCTAATTCATCCCAGAACAAACCCAGAGAAATAATCAACTATTAACACCTAGGCAGACTTTAGAAACACCACCTAAGCATTGTGTAACATTCTAACCTTAAAACTTACTTTCCATGCATTACAGTGGCATCTAGTATGTGCATTTCTGACACCGTAGCTACACAGCAGAATCTCTCTGCTAAGAAACTGTATTATACAGCTCTTCCTAAATACCTGGAAATGCACTGTGTCATACATTAGCAAGCGGATATCAACACGCCGGCTGCTGTGGCTGATTCATCAAAGAAAGGCATTATCTGAGGAAGAAAAGGGGAAAACAGCAAGAGGGTCAAAGCAAACGACAAGACAAGAGTCAAGATATGATGTCTTTTAATAACTGAAGAAAAGTCACAGTGCAGGTAGGATGCACGATGGATTTCTTACATAGGCACCAAGTCACAGGGAAAATCTGCACAACCTCTGGGACTGCAAAAGTCTTTAACTTTACAAGTATGTTTTCAGGAGTACCTGTGTGCAGGTAGAACATGCAAAGTCCACCCTGAAAAGAAACCACCAAAAAAAGAGCGTTATTTTTGTACTGCAATAGAGCTATTCCTCACACAATCATGAAACCCAGCATCCTTTCACCTCTGCTAAACTTGTGCTTGTTTGATCTACCTGTACCTGAGGATTCCTTCTGGTTTCCATTAGTTAGCTAAGCAACATGTTTACATAATGACTTGGCTTTGATTACCTTATCCACTCTTGGTCTGTAGAATGAAGTGTTCCTTTGCCTCGATCAAAAAATTATCATGACCAAGTTCAAGAAAAGGTAGAGCTGTATATTTTGATAAAAGGTTTTAAACATCTCATTACATCTACAACTATATAAGAATAAGACATAAGAAGAACCTCCTTAACAAGCACTGCAAAGGGGCTACCCACCCCAAGATACACATTTACATGTTGCTACATCTTCCTTGCTCCTAGTAGACAACATCTGAAACAGCCATCCTGCTTTACAAAAAGCATTAAGCAGCAGAAGCTGGGTCCTGAGCTCACCTGCAGTAATCTCCACAAGTGACCCAGATAACACGCTGCCCTACATCAGTCCATGGTGAGAGACACTGCTGATTCTACTGTCCAGACTTAGCTGGTACAATGTAGTACTGCACACCAGGCATACAAAGACAGTCTTGTGCTGATGCAACAAAAGGCAATAGTGAACATCAAACACATTTGTAGAAGAACACCCCCACTGGACGCCAGAGGAAAATCATCCTGCATGTGTGTCTGTTCATGGGCGAACTTATTCTGCCAGATTAAGTGTCCCTGTGTGGGATCCTCAGAGGGGTTGGCTGTTCCCTCTGCATAATCAGCTGTTGAAGGTCTTGATTAGCAGAGGAACAGAATAAACTTTGCTCAATTACAGCAGTTCTGTCACGTCAGCAGTTCTGTTTACGTCAAAGAGCAGATACTCTGGACCAGAACTAGTCTCATTGCAAGGCTCTGTTGAAGGAGTCAAGAGCAAGGAGTGGGTCTGTTTGACAGGTTCAAGTTTGTAGTGAATACAAATCATCAGTCCCCAACAAAGAAAAGAGAAATAATATCCCCCACGCAGAGGTTATTTGTTTTCAAGGGTTTCACAGTCCTGCCAGTTCTCCTTTCTCACTCCCACTCCTCTTTCATAATCTTCTGTGTATAAATGCTTTTTGTCATAAAAAGAATTACATAGCTCACAAAAACCATGATGATATACAGCAAAAAGTAAAGATTGTTAACTGTGCTGTCTCTGCAGTTACATCTGAATTGCTGTCATGTGGGCCACAAGATGGATAGTAACATGAGTCATGTTATTCATTTGGTCTGGGTATTGATAGATACTGAGCTGTGTAGTAGTATTGATTCTGTGGTTCAGCAGTGTGACAACAGGATGAGACAGCAAGAGGTCTGCAATCATTGCAACAAAAGCTATACAGAGGAGATAAGTGGGGGGGTTGCAAAAGTAATGTTTAATGCCACGATAAATGCATTCAGTAAGACAATAAGCTGTCTGATTAAACTTATTTATTTAATGACAAAAACTGCAGCTGTAATTAAGTAGCAGAAGATAGATATCACACCAGTTCAACTGCATTTTAATCTCATTTTCATGATCTTAGACAAAATCTACATAACTAACCTTGAAAAATTGGAAGATTTATTGCTGGGCTATTTTTAAGTAAAATGTAAGACTCATACTGACTTAACCTTAATGTCTATAAAGGAATAAATTATATAATAATCTTGCATTGCAACTGGGAAATAAAACAAAAGTCTTAAAAGCATGTTTTTCTTTTATCACATTTGTTGCATCTGATGCAAAGATCACATAGAAAATAAAAAAGCAAGCCTCTGTATTAATAGAAAACACATAAAAAGAAAATAAACAGCCTTTACACTGGTGATTCCATGTTCAGGCTACCAGTTGCATGTACTCACTTGTTTTCTCTGGATATTAATAGAGTAAATGTTTTATTTAAAAAGTTTCTTTTGTTTGATATTATGTTACTGTTGCTCTCTTTGACTTTTTATTAACACATTTGAAAGCTTTAGGATGTATAATTATCTCTAATTAAATATCCAGCAAAGGATAAAACTATGCAATAAAAGTGAACCATGATCATCTAGGGAGCAACCAGTCTCTTACCTGCTGATTGTTTTGATAACCTCCAGCAACACCCTGTGACCCTGAACTGGATGAAGAGGATATTGAAATAAACTGGGACTGCACAACCTCAATGAGCTTAGTATTTAGCATTTCTATAATATTTCAATATCAAAAATATGAGTGGCTATGATATATTTATATCAAACTGTTGAAACAAAATTCAGGCTTATATCATGACACACAACTCAGTAAAAAAAAAATCTACCAAACCAGCAAATCCCCCAACAATAGTAATAATTTAGGGAAGTTTCTTTTGCCACTGACATCTACTAGTTATCAATTGAGTTTAATGTAGTTATAAACACTGAAAACATAAAGTCTCTTTTTTTAAGGGACATTAATTATAATATAAAGTAATATTTTAGCATGACATTTTTTGCTCCGTTATCAGGATTTTCATTTGTAGGAAAGTAAGTTTACTAATAGTCTTCTATTTGTTTATGTTGCCTGGAAAGAATTGCAGGGAAATTGACTCTTCTTTTCCCCAAAAGCTGGAAATTGCAGATTCCTACTTGTCATGCTTCACCATCATCTCCACTATTTCTAAAGCAAGCCTAATGGAAACACAATGGTCCATATGAACTAACTAGTCAATAGATGAGCAAAGGATTTAGTGCATATAGATCAAATTCAATAAGGGAAAAATTAATTACTTGCCGTATCTATATTTATCTCTAGTGGGACATTTCAAAAGCCTAGACCATTTAGCTTCTATATTACTAGTAGTACACTTTATTACCGTCCGGTAGTATTAAAATGATAGTTGATAATAGTTGCAAAATGAGATTGTACCTGAAAGATTAATGAGTACTAGCTCTGAATAGTTCAATTCCAAATTGGATTGTAATCAGTGTTGTTGACTACAATCAATCTCAAAAGAAGCCAACCCACCCGAAGGAAGGAGATTAAGCGAGTATTTTAACATTTTTAAACTAGCAGCTCTGAAAAGCTGTGAATTTATGCTGGAATAAGGTAAGGAGCTGTTGGATAGCTTTAAAAAAAAAAGCTTGCACTGTAAGCAGCTGATGCAGACTTCCCTCTGAGGGGAATTTTTCTACACATGCTGAATGCATTAGAGTCAGCAGGGGAAAAAAAGGGTTGGGATTTTTATTATTATTAATATCCCACAGTTATATTATTAGCATTATGAACCATTCACTGTGATGTTAATGTAAAGGTGTGGATTTTATGCTATAATTTTAAGGACAGCCATGCCTTAAACAGTTAAAGATAATATTATAACATGCTCAAAGACAAACAAATGTGGCCAAGTTAACTCTGATGCAATCACTGTATTTTTTCTTTTGTTTTCCCATTTTCAGACTGTACACACCAGGGAAGTTGTTATGTTGCCCAGTGCAGATGCCATGTGACAGTTCAGATTTCCTCTCAGTGTGTCTGTATGAAAGCATGGAGAGACAGAGATAGAGCACTCTGCCAAACATGCAGTGTGGTAAGTCCCCGTGCTTTGATAGTTACACAACCCTGGATCACACAGTCAAATAACACACTGCAAGCAGGTTATAGAAAACATGTGCTATAGAGCATTGCTGTGGTCATCAGACTTCCACAGCTGGTGCTTTATTATCGTACAGTTGCTGTATTATCACGACTTTATTGCATTCACCTGCTATTCCAGGTGTAAATCATTGCATGATTAGACAGCTGGAACACAAAGCAAGACTGCTTGTGTGGGGGGTTTGTGGTGAGATGGTGTTTAAGTAACAGCTGACAGAAGCTGTGATGTTATGTAAAGGTTAACCTTCTCAATAGTACTGTACATTGATGCAGCTTTGCTTCACTGCTTCCAAGAGAAAACAAAAAATGTGCACACATGCGTGAATATCCTTGTTTATCTCAGATGCTTATAAAGAACACGTGTACCATACTGGTTTAACAATATTAACTCTGTTAAGGTTTTATTGCTTCAAAATGCAGTCACAAGTACTTTATGGCTGTGATGGGGTGGTAATTGGTTTGCAGCTGTTTTAATACAGATGTTAAACACATATAAATACATCAAACTTCACCTTTTTTATGCAACCTTACAATATTTTTGAGGGAAAACTCTTTTTGAACAGATCCCTAGCGTACAAATAAATCCCAGCAGAAAATCTCTAAATTGCTACAATGTAATGAGGATGTGCAACATAGGCCAAGAATGTGCACAGACATTTGGCTTTTGTGCAGGGGTCTTGTGTTTAAATCTTACTGTTGTCTTGCAGTTTGTCACTTTTATTTTACTGGTATTTCCACTTCCATTCCTCCCATCCATTATCTGTACCGCTTACTCCAATGAAGGGTCACTGGTAACCTGGAACCTGTCCCAGCAATCACTGGGCGACATATGGACTATATAGAGCATGTGGGATGCAAAAAGAGTGAGAAAACCTGTGTTAGCTTTGAGCTCTTTCACTCCTTAGAGTTGTTTATTGCACTGCCCACCTAGCCAAATCTTAGCAATTACAAGACTGAAAACCACAACCAAGTAAAGACCTATTTAAACTCCTTTCACTTTCTGATCACTCTTCTAATGCCATAACATGCTTTTCACATGAAACAGCTTCCTACTGTCTTTGTGCATTAATACATTGTGCTTTTTCTCAGTCAAACGGTATCTTCAAAATGAACAAGAAAAAATTCAACATATGATTGTCTTGGAATTGTCTCTGACTCATGCAGCTGCTTTTTAGGTTAAGTTACAACAAGTGCAAAGGACCCATTCATCTAATTGGATTAAAACATACAAAGAAAACAAATTAATAAAACACATTTTGTAACAATCAATGCAATGCATTGCACATTCTTTTAGAACATAAAGTGTCATAATTTATGTGGCTTATAATACAAAGGTCTGACACTATATTTATATATTGACTCTTTACCTCCTCGTAGGCATGCTGATAAGGAGGCATTCCCACCCAGAAAGAACATTCCTGAATGATGACTGCAAAAAAAAAAAACATGTGTAGGAGAAACTCAGCCTGAGGCTTTTTCACTAATTCATAAAAAAAGAAACACCCTCCCCTCAGATGATCCTGATTTTCACACACATTTAATACACTAGTCTATGCGTGTGTTTGAATCATCCGTTGCTTATCTAAGTCTCTATCCTGGAGACAAGCATTTGCTTATCTCAGGATAATACTGAACCCTCAGATAAAGACAATGGTATCCAATTCATAAGTGGAAATGGAGAAAAACATGTAAACGTGACATCATCTTCTTTTGGTAGTATCTGAAGATACAGCGTGCAACTGCACAAATAGATACTACAGTACTGTAGTCAAAGAGGAGCATCTTATATCTAAGTTATGCTTACATAAACCCATGTGGCTTGTCATATCCCCATATGACTCAGCTGTTATCTCACTATACGGGCACAGTACTCTGAGACAAGAGGCTTTTCTTTATGCATCCGAACTGTTTTTAAAGAAAAGGCCAGGCACTCCTCGTCTCTGTAGACAATATGTCTTGTGAAGAGATGAGATTAAATTGTGTATGTTTATTGTGCTCATATCAGATGAGAACAGTGCTTCAGAACAGTGCTATATGTTGTCAAGACAACTTACCTTCAATATTACATTTTTATATCTTGTCCAAGACTTTTTTGTTGTTTTCTATCCACTGTGGAAGCAATACATGTGATAAATTGAATATGCATTGCAAATATGCATCATGAGAGTATCTTGAATGTATTTTGATGCTGTAACTCATTGAGTGTCACTGAGTTCACTGAGCTAAGATAATGTCCCTCCTGTCTATGACAGTCAAACTGGCTTTTAATGAGTAGTAGGACTGTGGAGGTAGGGTGAAGTGTGGCAGGGTATGGGGGTTTATAATTCGTGCATTTTGCTGCACATCTATCACCAACTGTACAAAAACCACAAGAAACCAGATCCTTTTCCAGGCAGCTGTCGCGTGCAGCTGGTAACTCGAGACCGGACTCTCCAAGAAGCTTTTAATTCCACACATGTGGCACTACCTGTCCAGTGTGGATTTGAAGATTTTATGAGTGCAGGGCAGCTGCTGTTACCCAAAATGCTGATAAAAAAAAAGAGGGGGAAGGAGGGGCAATTGTAAAAGTTTACCCTTCTAAATCTTTAACTTGCATCTTCATTTACTATTTTCAAGCCTCTTTATCCTCCTACACTAGCAATTAGCTGCATGTGTCTGGGCATGTGATAAAAAGAAAGTGGGTAATGTGTAAATGTGCTATCCCATTTGTGTCTTTGTTTATGAAATTTTAACTCTGACTTCTGTCACACATTAGGTTCTCTTGAGACCAATGCACAAAGGGTTTAGTGATCTGCTGGGTCTGGGGGAGGAAGAGAGGGCATGAGCTTAACATAAAAGTACTTAAGAGAATTCTTGATTTGCAGACTTTGTATGTTTGTTTCAGCCAGCAGCCACTTACAGTTCGCTCATTATGATGTGTTTTTTCACCTCTTTCTTCAGTATCTGTCTTGCTGTCGAGACATTCTTGCAGCTATGATTCAGAGGTGTTCTCTGAGGTTTCCTGGCAAAAGGTCCTGTTCTTGTACAGTCAGGAGATTCTAAATACTTACTGATTGCTCTGTTTTAGTATTATTTATCACATTTTACAGCTACCAACTGTCTTTGAATAATTGTGCATTATTGACCCAATGATGTTCTGGAACAGTGTTTGAAAATATACTTAAAGATATTATAGTTTAGTTATGATGAGTACACTTTTTATGGAGGTTCATTTAAAATATTATTAACACACAGCTATAGCAAAGAGTTAGATTTTGATTATTTATTCAGAATCCTTTGTAGGGCTATACCTACCTGAAATACAAAAGCCATGGACTTTATTGTGAAATACAGGTCTTTGTAATGTTTTGTGGCTGTCTGCATGTCAAAGATCGGATCACAGAAAAAAAAATATGGTGAAAAATTTATTGAAACACAATAAAGTTTTGATGCAAACTCCGACTGTATATGAATGCATGGGCCGACCCTGGTGAGAACTGTATCCTTGAGGTTAAGATCCAATGGTGGTGGGTGGCTCCTGACATCAGTTTTGAAAGAGTGGACACAATAATAGTGCTAAAAGCATGTAATAGTGGAAGGAATGTTCAAGCCAAAAGCTATAACATCAGGCTTTGATTCAGCATCATATATTTCCAGTACAATATGGTTTATGTCTTTACCGTCTTCCTGCAGAAACAGAAATAGTCAACGGAGGAAGTGTAAAGTTCCCACATAATTAAAAGTAATTATTTAAAGAGGCATTTTGTAACTGGTCTTAAAAGTCAGCGTTACAGATTTGGTGGCACAGTGACATTTGTGACGCAAGTTTATGGTGCAGTGGGTGCCCCCCTCCACCCTCCCAAGGCTGATAAACCACACTATATGACTTTTTCATCAGCAGTGCCATGTGTTATTGCAGAACGTTTTCCTTCACATGCTATAACACAGATATAAACACACTGTCTGTTATTATCCTGCACCTTTATTGATTCAGCAAAAACTGTTTTTGCTGGCTGGTGAGAGCTCACAGTACAAATAGGATGTAAGATGGAAGCCGAATGAGCAGACAATGGAAAGTGCATGGCTGTAAACCAAATTTATTTAATGTTTCTATCAACCTTTATCAGGAGAGCTATGTACCTATACTACACAGCAAACAACCAGGTTTTCAAGATTTTGATTAGACAGACTGGAACATGTTGTCTCCTTTGTTTCCCCAGTGGAGCAGGAGTACTTGGAAAGATAGATACCAAAGCACTACGAAGAATTAACCATATCCTTGTTAGGGCATTGCTGGGCAGTGAGTCTGCAGCGGTTTACAGAAATGAGCATAGGAGGTTTTTCATTGAAACAATAATTGTATTCACCTCTAAATTATTCCCACTGCTCCTTTAACATTAATATCCTGGAATGGCATGCAAAATAGACTTCTTATCCAGTAATTGGTGAGGAGTACATAAAGTTCAAATAGGGAGACTTTAACTGCTGAGCAACTGTGTGAACTCTGTGCAAAGTAGCCTTCCTGCCTCTTTGGTAGTACATCGTGCATTTTGCAGCTGGTTCAGCAGGCTTCACTTATGTGCTCAGCTGGACTCAGCTTTTCTTCTGCCTGTTTTACAGCTTTGTATCTGGCAACCACTTCAAACAAGCATCCTGTCCAGTATGCCAGAGACTTTAAAATGACTTGGGATGTGTCATTCTTCATGCTTAAACACACGATTTACCTGCCCCACAGGTTGTTTACCTGTTTAGTTATAAAATACCTAAATGGAACAAAGTAATTTCTTTCATTCCTATTTTATTTTTAGCTGAAAACTGTCATACAAACTCCTGGGATTGTACATTCATCATTTCATGCTCTGTTTGATATTTATTCTATTATTTTTAATGCATTGTTCTTTAACAAATCTCCTTTCAATAAAAATATACATGTTTAGTCCCTGATGTTTGTCATTAAATGAGCTTACCAGTTGATTCAACATCATATTAGAAAATACATTGCTTATGTTTGTCCACAATTGTCCACAGAATTTAAATAAACTCTCCAAAAATGAAGAACCATGTATTTGTTTGTGGTCCCAGGTAGCATTTAGGAAAGATATCATGTTTAAACGTGAATTGCTTTATAGTTTCGGGGAACCATATTTTGGCCACAGCAAGCCATTCATTCAAAGAGCTGGCCAGTGAAGGCGAACAGGATGTAGGTAAGTTCTGCTCTGCTGAGAAAGGGGATGTCTGGCTCATATTAGATGGTGTTTGAGTTCATTGCAGATGATCACATCAAAGTGACTTTGCATTAGCCAGAGCAATAAAAATCCCACTTCAGTGGGTTGTCTGGTTTAAATGTGTTTATATTAGGATGTTAAGTTTCTTAGCTTAAAGCTGAGGCAACACTAAAAATAACATGAGCTGCTGTGGTGTTCCTTAAACTCTGTTCCGCTCAAAAGGGGTGATTAACGTGTGCTGATGATCCAGCAACTTTACCTAAAGATTATTTTCTTTGTGGGATAGAAAGGCATTAGGACAGGAGAAGTATTTCTGCCCCTTAAAGGTGATTAATCCACAAGAAAATGTATAATTTGGCAAAGGATTGTCTTCAGTCTCTTGCTTTTGTTTTAATTCTAGGGTAATGTCACAAATCTTAAATGCATTAACTAATCTATGTCCAAAAGTTACTGAGTGACAAAATAAAACTATTGTGGACTTAAATGACATTATATCACTGAAGTTATTTCAACTCACTCATCACGTCAACAAAGACTAAAATTCTCTGACACATGATCAAAGGGCTTGTTCATCTTAAGATCCTTTTTTCTATGTCTTTCAGACATCAAAGCTCTCAAACATCTTACACTTTCTGTCTAACAAAGAAAAAAAGGAAAGAAAGGGGGTGGAAGCATGGACTGCTGCACCCAGCAGCAGCCAGGAGAACGGTGAACGCTGGCAGCAAACATGCAGCAATATCTTCCTTTCTTTCTTTCTTTCTTTCTTTCTTTCTTTCTTTCTGAAGATGACAGCACGGTGAGTCGGTTTGGACTTTCCAGCTTCTCCTCTGATCTCTGAAACACACCTCCTGATGTCTTTCCTGGCATCTGCTGAAAACACAAAGACCAAATTTCACACAGACATTTAACATCTCACCTTCTGTCTTCTCTCTAATGCTTGACTCTTTCCCCGAAATGAGACCTGCTACCAGGTGAAGACCGCTGAAACCCCCTCTCCGCAGTCAGTTTCAGATCAGAGTGCCTCCAGGAGAGCCTCATGTCTCAGAGCAGTGAGAGACTGATCTTTCACCTTTTCTTCCCTCTTTCTCAGTTTCCGCCATAAGGCCTAGGATCCAGAGTGGACAGGTTACTGTTAGTGTACTGTTACTTAGGTGTGAAAGTGTGCTGCTGTGGAGTCTGGTATTACAACCTAATCTGAACCCTATCTGAGAAATACTGAGTGTGTCTTAGATATGGCTGAGCAAACTAAACACCCCATGCCTGACTCTGGAAATCTCATGATTGTGAGGGCTGATGATGTTGTTGGACAGCATGTCAGTCCCACATGTATATGTGAACTGTAGTGCACATATGTTAAGGTAACGTGGATTTTGAAAGAAACTTGATTGCACACATATACAGTTCATTTAATGAATTTTCTAAAGGTGTTTTGCATTTATATTTTATTTGCATTTTTTTAAGGAGGATGTATAGTAAAATAACATGGGAAGTTTGTTTAATAGCATGTGTCACAATTCATTTGTTTTAAATTGTGATGTTTGAACATCACTTTAGTCCTATGTGGTTTGTTAATGCCTCAAAAATCCAGTTGGATTGGATCAGACTATTCTTCCTTTGAATTTATAAGAAAATGCTGTGGGAAATAAATGTGTTCATTTAGGCAGTCAGAAGGGTCAAATGTATTCAATGTAATGTATGTGATTAATTTTCTAAAAACCATTTTAATCTTAATCATCTTTTTACAACACTCGCACTGTACACAAGGCTTGTGTAAACAGTGTAAACAAACAAAATGCGGTACTGTACTTATTTTGGAGCAGAGTTTTGTATATGCACAGCTGCATTTGCTCCAAAACGTAGACTTTGCACTAAGCAAACACACACCTGTCTCTGTTGCTACGGACTTCAGTAAAGAGCTTTACTCTGTGACTCAAGCAGCTGTAAACTTGCTGGCCTTTTAGCTTTGTGGTTGTGCGTTTGTATGTATGTGTGGTTTGTGCATCTTGGGGTTAAGGCTTCTTGTGTTGCATATATGCTTTAGAGCTACCTATTTTAACCCTAGAACACTAACATTGTGTGAGTAGCCATTCAAAACCAATATAGAATGGGAGAAATTCACTCATTTTCCATGTTGGTGAATAACACATTAAAACAACATTTATCACCTTTATAACCACCAACAGGTTTACACTTTCTTGGAAGCTGAAGAGTTTGACACACTTTTTAGGATTAGTTGAAGTTGTTGTTTTTTTTGTTTTTTTCCAAATTTGAACCCAAGCAACACAATATGACCCAAGACGTATAGGACGATAATTTGATAATTACTTAAAAAAGGATTATACATTTTATCCAGCATGCATTTAAGTATGGAAAACATACTTTTTATGTTTGTTTCTTCAGTAACATATAACATACAAAGTCTTGGTCCTGTTGCTGTCCACTGATGATGGCATAATGGCAAAGTAGGCAAGTAGTTTTTATTAACTGCTGTTACTCAATGTGTTGGTACAAATATAAGGATGTGGGTAAATCAGGGTTTCTGGGACTGCAGACAGGAAGGCTGGTGGTGCCTGTTGTTAAACCAGAACTATAGGCAGGTATATGCAGGTTGAAAGGAAGATAGCAAGGCAGACAGATTGTTATCAGTCATGCACTAACATGTGTTGTTGCAAATGCAAACAGTCAGGATAGACAAGGATAAGAAATGCTTCCGAAAGCAAATTTAGCTTGTGTTTAGACTCATTCAACTCACTTTGCATCCACATAAGGATCTGTGTATATAATTAGAAGTATGTCATGTTTAACACGAACTGGTCTGTTTGTGTGGATTTGTATCATTTTGCAGTCATTCTCCAATCTAATGTTTGTTGGGAAACTGTTTCTATTGTGACACAAAGAGTGGAGCAGTAAAATCTTTCTCTGATTGATCATGATTTGATGGTGAATAAGACAACAACTGGTGAATTTTCTGGGAGCTGTATGGTAATGGAAATTTACCAATAAAGTAAGCTGGTGAGGGTTTATCCAGACTTACTTTCCTTAAATTTTTCATTTGGATTAGTTTATTATTATGTTAAGAATCATATTTAGATTACTTCTCTACTATCAAATGCAAAGATCATCATAT
>JBAMIG010000012.1:8556005-8572083 GCA_037177335.1 Kiunga ballochi
GATAGATAGATAGATAGATAGATAGATAGATAGATAGGTAGGTAGGTAGGTAGGTAGGTAGGTAGGTAGGTAGGTAGGTAGGCAAGCAGGCAGGCAGGCATGCTAATTAATTGGACTGACTAACATTTTCCCAGTGGGGAGAATTGTCCCTTTCCATTCAGCTTGGTTCAATAAATTATGTAACTGGGAAATTTTTTATTGTGTTGTGGGTTTGGGTTTACTGTTACTCTGAGTGATGTCTTGGAGAGGCAATCTCCATTTGTTTTATGACAGTTACAATGCAAAAGAGTAAAAAAATATAAAAATAAAAGAGAACACTATTTTTAATACTACAAGCTCCCATTTTTATCCAAATCAAACAAAGACCACTGTGATTTCTGTTGCACTTAAGCAAAAAATAATAAACTCTCAATGCCCATAACCACTAGTACATTCTTCACATACGGTTAATACAAATATTGTTTGAGTGATGAAAACGATAGTTCATACCATTGTATCAAGACATTGTATAGTAAGGCATCAAAGTCAAAGATGGATGTGGCGTCAAAATAATCTACCTTTTCAGGATTTTATGTCAGCTCAATATGTGGTACTATTTCAAGAAGCTTAGCTTATTCTGCTGCATTAAACATGAAAATACCAAAGAAGTGTCATCAAAGAACAAGTGTTATAAGTCCCAGCAAAGCTGTTTGTTCTTTAGGTATAATGGACTTTTTTTTCTCTTTACTTGAATGCATTCTTCCTGTTTGCTTCGAAATTACCTGCTGAATAGCTACCACATATATCAGCCAGACAGGCAGAAAATCTGCATGAAACTTCCTGAAAGTAGATGGTGGAATTAACCTGGGCTTGCTCTGTTCAAGTGCTTTCTAAATATAAATTGCAATAGATGTTAAAACAAATTTGCAAATCTTTGCAGACCTTCCCTTGCATAATTTAGATGGGTTGAGAAAGAGTCAAGTGTTTAAAAAGTGTTTTTACCAATGAAGATCATCTAAACATTACTTTGTATGTTTTGTTTTGAGCTGTGGCACGGAAAACACAGTCAGCATGATGTGTGACACAATATTTAGGAAATATGTTTCTTTATTTAGGGTTAGTCTCTATAAAGACTATATCGAGATGATAAAAGGAAGAGATTAAGATGTGTGGGGTTTATATTTTAGCCTAAACATCAGCGTACTTGTAGTGTTATATTCTTTTACCCACACTGCAAACAGCTGCTGCAGGTATAACATTAAGCATATTCAGAACAGGCCATTTAGTGGTAATATCATCATGAGCTTGTGCAACCATGAGGATAAACTTCTACATAAGTATTAGATTTTTTTTCAAAAATATGCAACAATGCTGTGTCTGTTTAATTTTCTTGGCAAAGTTATGTTTGGCAACAAAAGATTTCATTAGAGCTAATAACAATGTGGGCAAAAAACAAAGACTAGACAAAAGAATTAATCGTTGAAACAACCGTCATTCTAATTTTGGTGCATCCTTCTCTCTAATTAGGGATTGCTCGTTGGTTGTGATTGGAGACAATGACAGCGTGAATAGAGGTGTCACTCTGGATCAGACTGACATGTTGTCTTGGCAACAGGGGTCAGTGGGTTTGCAGCGTGTGTGGAGGTTGAAAGATAGGAGGAGAACAGAAGTGAGGAGGTTGTAAAGAGATACTTGATCCAAGAGCCAGCTAGGAGTCAGGTTAGCATTAGCAGTTTATGAAAACAGCTGACATAAACCTACTTTTCATACATCTCACTTTGAATCTTCTCTGTAGGTTTGTGTGTTGTTAAGGATATTTCAAAAGCCTATTAGCAGTGTGTTGTATTCCATCTCTCAGCTTAACCTTTATTTATCCAAATTCATCTCCATTACCTGGATTTTGCAAACATATGACTCAATGCTTTTTAAGGCTTTCAACACGTTGATTTGTGTACTTTTCCCAATGTTTTCAAGGTTTATGCTAGATCACACCAGAATGAGCAGATTTGCATTCGTCTCCAATAGCCCTGTGTAAATATCATGTTGTTGAAGTGTTCTTAATGACCCCTCTGTGTCAACAAACTACAGCTTTTTCCTTGAGATGCCTTTTTTTTAAAATAAATCAGCATGGATGAAAACAGGTCTATAAATGGCTCTTTAGGTGGTGACTCCCTCCCTCCTATCAGTCCACCCAGAATGCTCTTTTTATGAGCAGAGCCATTTGGGCGAAGTGTGCCACTCTGTGTCTTGGCAAAAATCCACGCCCATCTATTTCAAAAGCTTCTTATTTTCTGTCTGCAGAGAAGTTGCCGCTTCCATTCTTCATCACAGCCTTACATGTTTGAAAGGGCCTGGCTCAGATATCCAGGCAGGAGTAACAGCTGTCACTAAGCCACCATCATTGGCCCACATTCAGCACCATGTGGGGACCCAAAACTCTCTCTGTCTACCACTGTCTCCATCCTGCTGTCTGGCCCTTCAAATTGTTGTCACTGGCTACTTTCACTGTCTAACTTTTTTCTTGATGTTCATTTATTTGTATTACCCTTTTTCTCCCCACTATATTTGCACTGCATCCAACTTTTCTATTTAGAAAAAAAAAAAGTCTTGTTCTTTTGTTTTTGGAGAAAGATGCTAAGGGGAAAAGTGACATGAGACAAGGGACAAAGGAGAGGGGCAATCCATTCATTCAATAAGGCCAAAGACTGGGCCACACACACACAAAAGCATGCACACACTCCACCCTGCCTCTAATCTACACTGTTCTGCCCTAAGGGGCCTGAAGCTGGAGCAGCTGCTACTGATGGAGCCAGAGAGCCAGCTGTCCTCGCATATATACACACTCATCCACACACGCAAACCCTTACACTCATTCACTAAGGACAATGGAGCCTGGCTGGGGGTGTGTGTGGCTCATGATACTGGAGTGTGCCATGGTTATGACAGTGGGGAGGACGGGGTGGGGGTGAGATGTTGTTTCACAGTCTGTTAAGTGTTTTTATGTTCGCTTTGTGTCTCAGCAACAGTTGGTAGCACGTGTCTCAATGTCATGCCTCTCACTTCATCATCCATGAAGAAATGGGCTGAGGGTGACCCGGGACCAGCACACTGACACACTTAGAAGAAACATGTAGAGATGTATGCACACAAACAATGGAGAGGTTCAGAAAAACATGCTCAGTTTGTTTGCACTGCTTGGTTCTGTGATTTCATCATCTTGCAACATCTGCTAAAGAACAACGTCTGCTTTCAGATTTTCAACATTGAAAACATTGAAGGATTTGTTTTGCAACTCACGGATCGTCTAAGCTGGATTGCTCTGTGTAGTAATAGCTATAAAGTTTGCATTACGGAACAAGGGCATTAAGATTTGACATGGTTAAATATAAAGGAAAAGTTCTTCCCTGTGCTTCAAAAACAACACATCAATGGATACAAACTCAGCCTGCTGATTGGTTAATCTCTATCTCTAACTGCTTCAGTTTCTGGCTCCAGCTGCCATTGGTTATTCCTGACACCGTACCTCGGATTGGCTCAGCTGGTGATTGCATTCTGCCTCTGCTACCTGATTGGTTGGGTGTCAGGGCAACAATTGCTCTGATTTGCTCTTCATTGTGCATTCACCAGTGTTTCCAGTACAGCACAGCTGCTTCAGAGGCAACATGAAAGTGAGCTTGTGTTTATATACGGAGACGGATTTACTTGAGTGGGTGAATGAGGAGGATTCGGTGTGTAGTTAGAAACTTAAGAACCATATGGCTGATGACGAATACACACGCGATTAGTCTTGTAAACACACACACACCTGACGGGTGCCTCACACCTGCTGCACTGTCTATGGTTGAGTAAGATCCAGATCAAAAGACATTTGCCCTCGGGGACTTATGTGCGTGCATTTATGTGTGTTTGCATGTGTCTGTTTGAAGAGACATTCACTGCTTCTGAATCTGTTGCAACAAAGAGGGCTGTATTTGAATGAAAGACGACTCATGTCTGGCTTTGTTCAGGGAAAAAGCTGAAAGAGCTGGGCATGACACACAGTATGGCACAAATGCTGCATGCTGCAAATTGTGCATGCACACGGACACACTAGATTCTTACTCATGGCAACTTTTAACTTAACAAAGATTGGGGGTGGGGGGGTGACAGAAGTGTAGGTAGGTGTGAGTGGGAATGGACTGGCAAAGTTCAAATGAAGAAACAAAAGAGTACTGTTTATTAAAGTGAATTAAAATGATTCAAATGAAAGAATTATAGCTTGTTAGTTAAACCCTGCAGTGAATTCTTCTCAGAGACATTTTATTCATATGGCCGGACGTAACCAAAGGGGGAGCTCAAATGCTTAGTTCTTTTGGTTCGCCTACAGACACAACAAAGACCGTCTTTGTCAGTTTCTAATTCAGACGTCACTGAGTTGCATTGCTCTTCGTTTGTGAATAAAACTTGCTTTTAGAGAATAATGCAAGTACAATACATCTACATATTTGTGATTCATGTCCATGCTGCAAGCCGATACTGTACAAAGAAGGATTAGTCAATGAAGATAAACTTCAGAAGCAACATCAACTTTCTAATTCCACCTCTTTGCACCATGCAGTCATGTGCTCTGACACATTCATACACACTCACAAACCCACAGATCTTCTTTAACTGTGAAACTGAGTGAGTTTCTTTGACTGTGGTTAAATCCGTGTCTGGGAGCATAAACATGAGTAGATGGTCTTATGTTTAGTTCCTCCTGTCAACTACTTTTCACACTAAAGCAACACACTGAAGCTCCAGGCAGCAGCTTCACCTCAATCAAGGATTATTTAGTTTCTGCTGCTTTGGATCCCTGTTTTCCAGTGATTAAATAAACCTGATCGTATTCACATGCAGAGAGTCTCGCTAGTTATTAAAAAAGGCAGAGACTCAGTGGATTACTGATTAGATTACCTCTCCTCTTCCCTAGAGGCATACTGAGCTCAAGCACTGGTGGATTTAAGAAAGAAAGAAAATAGGATAGACAGAAATGACAAAGAAGCTCTGTTTTAAAGTAACGATTAACAAAACACACACTTGCATATATGCGCACACACACATATACCCTCCAACACACCATTGAGCAGCTATTGTTTACTTGCTGCAGCTGCTTCCTGTGTGGCAGGTAACACATGGCTCCTCCTTTATATCAGTTTTCCCTCACAAACACATGCACACACACACACACACACAAACACACACAAAAAACAGAGAATACACTCTTTATCTTAATTGCTCTGTGAATAAATAAAAGATGTTTGCAGATGAGTGATATTCTGCACAATTACAACAAACATTTGATAAAATATTACAATGCATGTTATACATAAATACAATTATTGTTCATTTACATTATAAATGAATACTAATATTGCATGTATAGGTCTATAATTCCAAGTTTTGCACAACAATTCTGGTGCACCTTGATCTCTGTTTACCACACCTGATAACTGGCTTCTGTTTCTTTTACCCACACCAATAAAGGGATTACTAATCGGAAAACAGAAAGATCTTTGCAGTAAAGGATTCTAAAACAGGTGCTCGAACCAGCAGTCAACCTACATCATAACAATAACAACCAATGAGATACACATGAACATTTGCACACTGGTACATGTGCACAAACAAAAGGAACGGCACCCTGGGGGTTCCACTTTTAGTGAGGCAGCTGCTCATGTTCAATCTATACATCTTTAAAGTCAACAGAGGATAACATAATGATGTTTCTAATATAATACTTAATCAAAACAACCATATCACAATAATCATTATCAAACACAGGCATGTGGACATTTCTTGTAACCCTTCTTTTGAAGAACTTTAATTGGCTTAGCATGTTTGTTTGATCTTAGCATTATTGCTATGCAGGGCTTTTTCTTTCTAGAGTGAGCTGATTAAAAAAATCTTCCCCCGACAACATTCTGCCAGATAGGATGAAACTGTTTGATTATTTCACACACAAATGCACATGGCATAATCCCTGCTTCATGATTGGTTGCTGTGAGAGCCTTGTTTCCAAAGCAACACCGGAATGCTGTACGGTGGAGCCTCCCCTTTCAGGAAGAAACTGCATGTAAACAAACCTGACATGTGCTGCATTGTGTGCTCCATCTGACTCGCTGGTAAACAGAGGGTGACTCTCTGTGCAGGCTGACTGCAGCTGACCTCTAGGATTACATGTTATCTTGACGAGTTAGAATATTTGTTGATCTGTTGATGGAAAATTTGCAAATAGAAAAATATTCAGGAGGAAGTGCCATGAAAACTTGTTAGATGGTGTATATGTGTATAATATATGATGGATGAGCAAGATATAAATGTATGCCAAAAGTGGAAAAACAGTCTTTACGTCAGCGTGGAGGAGCAGGTGCATCATTTCGTTGACATCACAGGTCCCTCCTCATTTTGTAATATTAGTGTTTTTTGTGTACTTGTGCCTCCCCAAGAGCTCAATATGACCTCTTTGCAGGCCAGTTACTAAGGGTAACCAAGGTTCATTAGCCCTCCAGGAAGTGCACAACAGCTCAGACATGACATATAAAACATAATATTATTCTTATTCATATTCTTATTATGTGGACTGTAAAGTTCTCATCTGTAAGTGAAAACAGAAGGGGAGGAAAATAACAAGGTTATCTAAGAACAAAACAGCAAATAAACACATTCACTTTACAGTGATCAAAATACAGAAAGAAACACCTATCCGATTGAGCAAGAAGTCCCAACAGCCAATCCGGTTCCTGTTACCAACAGCAACACCTCATGTTTACGTCTGCCCGTGGCTAATCCTGCTCACTGATTGGCTGCTACATGGGCCCTCAGAGCTAAACCCCTTCCCCCTTTTTCTGTTTTCCCTCTGTTTGCCCCTCAACACCCACAGATTAAGTGACACCGGCAAAACAAAAAGCTTATTTTTGTTTTCCATCTTTCATCAATGACAGTGCACTCACATAAACATTTTGTTTAGATGTAAAAGTATCTGTTTCCTCACTGTGCAAAGAAATGCAGGGGTGCAGGAACTGTGAAAGAGGAGGAGGGATGAAGGGGGAACTCTGTTGCCATGCACCCTCAGTACACTATGTTACTGGGTTAAATGTGGTATGTTGCTATGAAAAAAATCTGACTGTAAGAATGAGGGGCAATTGCATCACTCTTGAAAAAGTCCTTGAAAAACACATCTTTCTCCTTACCATACCCTTGGAAAATTTGATTCCACTTTCAAGTTATCCTCTGGGAGAAATTCTTAATCAAAATGCATCACATGAAACTACCACATGTAGACATGTAGATGTCTTATTTTGCACTAAAAAGACTCCAACTTAAATTGCTCTTACTGTTGACAACTTAAAAAAAGAAAACCCACTCATGATCTGTTATTCTCAGCTGTGCTAAGACTCATTGACTCATTGTTCGTCTTTGCTGCTGGAATTAAGGCAAATTGTATGAACACAGTGTTTGTTTTGATCTGCTAGCCAGTGCTCAGAGGCTGATTATGGAGTAGCAACACCATTAGATAAGATATGTTGCCAAGAATATGATCAGTCAGTCCAAACTCGTTGTTATTATGCAATCGCTTGGTGGTTCAAGAAACATGTTTTCAACTCCTGAGAAAACACGAGTACCACAGGAGTGCAAAATGAAAACATGTGCGATCAGTTGCATCCATAAGCCTTTAACTGAGGTGAAATAACAAACCATGTGCTTTTCATGTTATGCATTTGTGTGAGAGTGTGTTACTGTGTGCTTGTGTAAGTGCAAAGCTTAACTTGTCAGTTATCTTTCTTACCCACATACACATTCAGGCACTCTTTGAAAGAAATTTAGCTTGTTTGTGCATGAGCAGGAGGCTATCACGGTGAACTGCTGTATCGTCATTCCCCTTATAGCCCTGAACTGTGAGTGACGACATAGCACTTGTAAACAAGGCCTTCATGAGGGATCCTCCTTTGTTGTCTCCTTTGCTTTTCACTTTGACATCGCTCTTCTGTTTTATTATTCTGCTGAGTTCAGCTAGCTGTTGAGTTTTTCTGAAGTCTTCTTATGCATATTATATTAAATCAGATTGTCTGTTAGTTGTGCTTTTTACTATGGTCTGTTGCTGTTCACTGGTATGTCTGCTCCTTCTATACCATGCTGCTTTATATGACCATCTTATGCTGTCCTTGCTGCAAAATTGCTCTAGAATTACCCTTACCCTTACGGACAAGAATGTGTCTGACTATTCTGCACACGCCTGTGTTTTGCATGCAATTGCCTTAAACATCAGGTTAATGGCATTTGGAATGTAGCACCTTCGTTTTGTCCTTTTTTTTCTATTTTTCCTTGAAATAGCAATGTTGTTCTGACCGTCTTCTTCGTCTGCATGCCAGGAGAGAGCACAAAATTCTATGCTGAGAGAAGCACATGGCCGGCAGCTTCTCCACAATGCTTTTGAGTGTATAAATGTTTCTGCCCAGACAGCAGCATTGGCTCATTTCTCCTCCTCCCGCCTTGACTTCTATGACCATTCCTTCCGGCTTGCTGCCGAACTGAGAGTTGTGAGAGGGGATTCCTGGCATGGCTCAAGGAACATGTGCTGGAAGGATAAGCTCAGCTATGTCTGTAATGCATCAGCTCCAGCGAGGTTACAGTCTGCTCCCCATATTTAGCAAACCACTTAGCGTTGCCCCGCCTCAGCCAGACTGGCAGTCAGGGTAAACCAGAAAACAGAGGGGTTGTGGGAAATAGTGTGAGGGAAAATCTTACATACATCAAATTCCATTTTATTTGATGGATCCAAAAAAAGAAAAGATCTTTATTGAAGGCATTCTGCACTATATTTGTCTTGTTTTCACTTTTCATTTTCAATATTCCTCCTTGCTATTCTGTTCACTGCTACATTGAACAAATCAGGATAGATGATAAGACTCTTAAACTTTGACTCAGATTATGTTCTCTATCTCAGCTTACATTAAAGGCAACCCTAAAAGCCCATCTCATTCAGTTAGTTGAAGTCTTTTTTAGTTTCTCTTTTATATTTCTCCCAATTGTATGACCACAGATTCACTGAATTAACTGCATCATCTTTTATGTTAAAATTATGGATAATGCATGAAGAAAATCATACATTTTCAGGCAATCAATTCAGTCTGTTCAACTCGGTGCTGAGCAAATGTCCTGATGCAATCTCGTGGCAATTGCAGGCGTGCCCATTTGAAAACAAACATCCAAATTATTTTATCCTGCATAAATAGTAGCAGGTTTTACACCTAAATATAGATCATTTCAGTCACCTTGATGTATTTAACTCTGTCCTCCTTTTTGTTTAGAAAGTGAAGAGTAGTACTTTACCTGCATTAACAGCATTTATGTTTGTGTCATGACCTCATCTGCAATGACCTGCTGTGTGCGTGTGTCACTCTAGCCTCCAAAGAGACATGCTAAATCTATAAAGTGTAGGTCAGGTTTGTGTGCACATGTGTGTCTCTAACCTGGTCATCCTCCCCTTGGCTGACAAACACCTGTTTTGCTTAGTTTGATTATAGGTTTTGCAGAAAAAAAGCCATGACCATTACTTCTGAACTGAGAGCTTCTGGATCATGTGATCTCATCTGTGCTGTGTGGTCATCGGTGGAACACAGGTGTGTGCACATACGTATGCTTAAAAATTTATTGCTGTCTCAACTAAAGCCATAAAACTCAAAACTGTCCGGGTGAAGTCATACTGACAGATTGATAGTGACTCATCACAAACAGGATCTTTTGTGTGTTTATATATTATTGATATGGAATCACCTTGGCCACGACAGCAAATCCTCTGCACTATGACTATAAGAACCTCTGAAAGTTGCATATTTTGCTAGGTCACCACATAGTCCCTAAAGAATGAGCTCACTGTGAGGAGCAGCAGATGCAGCAAGGGTGCAGCTCTTCAGTGTGACACATACCCTGTACTTAGATTAAAGACACCCAACACCGGCCGTCAATACATTTATCTCTTCCAACAGCCTGCCAAATGCAGCTGGGCCATGATCTCATGCTACCGGCCTGACCACGCGAGAGCAAGAGCTGGGTCGGGTGAGGTGGGGTGGGGATTGGGGGGGGGTTGCTGCCTGCCAGCTCATCGTGTAATCTCATCCTGCTGTGGTTACAGTAAGTGAAACAGAGCAGGAATGGGAAGAAAGGGGCACACTTATCCATGAAGCTAATGGCTCTGGGAAGGGCAGAGTTTCTTTTGAACAAGCATTAAGCATTTACAGTCAAACCATGAGTCGGGAATATTTTACTGTCCTGATAAGGCAATGTGTATCATTTCACCAAATTAAAAAATGCATGTTAATTTGAGTAGCATGTGCAGTTTTTATATTGTTTCCTTGCTTCAGAACTCTTAACTCAAAATAATAAGTCATTATGCACAACCTTATAGGCTGCTGGATTCATTTCATGTGAGTTCAGCAGGGAAACATTGAAAACCCTGCATGATAGTGGCGCCCGAGGACCAACTTTGCAGATGCCTGCTCTATGGTTACTGTAATATTAATTCATGTCTTCTGTTTGTTGGTTTATTTCTGTGTATACATTGTAGAGCATGTGATTCATCCATGTTGTACTGTCTGTTGTTAACTCAAACTCACCTTCATTGGCCTCCTATAAAAATCAGCATCACAGCACATCTCAAAGCTCTAATCAGCATATTGAAGGTGAAAGGGCACATTTGGTCTGTTCTTTTGTCTGGGTGCTTGTAACACTAAAATGGCATAATACATTGAAAGGATTTGCATGATGCATTAGATTAAGTACACTGTAGACATAGACTACTTGATGCTACTATTATCTTATTTATTTCCACATTTATTCATTTAAGAGAAACCATTAAAGCTAAGCCTTCCCTGTGGTGGCAGTCCAATATTTACTGTATTTTGATTTGACACTGCGCCAACAAAAATATAGTTCTGATAATGAGATTGTGTGCCTTTTGGATTATTTTCAGTACCTGACTCTGAACATTTTATGCTATAATTAGTTGCATATCACAATTTTGTGTTAATAAATTTCAAGATGACACTGATTTTCTCATAGAGAAAAATAATTTTTTTTTAAATGCAATATAATCCTAAATACATCCCAAATAAAACAAAATACTTGAGAAAACGCTGCTATTTGTCCTACAATTTAAAAAAAGGGGAAAAGCCACATAAAATCACGACTACAGACTGTTTACCTCACTTCTGTGCCAAAGTTGAAAACAAAAATGCTCTTAAGTCACAGCACATCTGTCTGGTCTCGCTCCTTCACTTGCACTCTATCGTAGCTCTAAATCTCTGGCCCAGACTTCGTGCAGACAGTCAGCTGCCTCAGCAGTCTGGACTGTTGCTCCAGGCTTTGGCACCACAGCAAACACAGGGAGAAGATGTTTGTTAACTCCATGCAAACAGCACCAGTAACAGACAAAACGTTCCTTACAACACTATGCATTTTTTTTTCCTCTTCTCAGTTTTGCCCGTATACATACAGTAAATATGTTGCTGAAAACCTATAGGTTTTTGTGGAGTAGATATTTCCCATGATGTTGACCTGAAAAATGCAGAAAAAAAGATATAAGGGAGCACAAAGTAAAATCTGATTCAATAAGACCAACAATGGAACTTTTTGAGAAACTGGGTCAACAATTTATCCAACAATGCATTCAATATTTAATGTAACAGTGATACACTTACACAGGTCTGCTTACCGGTCGCTCAGTAAACAGTTACAATCTTGACAAAATGGGTTTTATCTGGGGCATTAAATATAGCTTTTTCCCCCTCTAAAATTAGGTCATAAGAAGTAGTACTGCAGCTAGTTTTTTCACCTGTGGAAACAATTGAAACTGCTTTACGCTGACCAATTTAAACAAACGTCACTACACATTTGCAGTACTTTTGGAACAATAATCTGTTAAACTGTATAGTTTTAGATTACAAACATCCAGATATGTGTCATCGTCGATGCTGTTGATTGCCTGGGAATTTTTGCAGGTATTTTTTTTAAAGATATTGCATTTCAGTTTTCACTCAGATAAAAGTTTCATTTTAAATCAAGGCAGAGTTCAGAATGCATCACCCCTGATACGTGCTAATGGCTTTCATATCAGATAGACTGTTGAATCCCAATCTGCTGTTTTGTCAGCACATGAACTTAAATGACTAGTTCAGTGTTAACAGTAATTTATTAACTTTTCCACCCAGGTAAGGGAAGAAAGTGGAAATTCCCTTTTTTGCACTTCTATAAGTTGTCAATGCAACTCTGTCTAGCTTCCTTTATTCTTAGAAACTGAGTGTGATTATCTGCCAGTAGACTTAGCAGAGAGTACAGGTGACTGAGTGCATGGCTGTGAGCACTTATAAGTGCAAGTGTGCACATGCAGGTGTCGGTTCATGCTTACATGCACCTGTGTGCTCATGTGAGTGCCACAGAGGTTTTGACCAGCGGTTGGCTGCAGACTGGGGTTTTTGCCTAGAAATTTTGCGAGGAGTTCCTCTGAAGTCTGTTATCTCTTTGATGTGGGCCACCCATTACTGACAGCTTCAGCCCTGAGTCGACCACAACGCTCACGTACTTCCCTTTACTTGCCACTGATGACCCTCATTCTCTTAAGAGCTGCTGCATTTCCAGTCCATTTTCTGTGGTGTGTATGTGTTTAAGCATAAGCGCACTTCTGCAGGAATATAAAATTTGATTGTGCCTTGTTGCTTTACAGTTTGCATGAAGTTGCAATCTGTTATATGGTTTTTACATTTTAACTTTGCTAGAAGCACTAGATTTCACAACAGCTCATATCAGGATTTTGGTTTAGCTTAGCACAGCAAAGTTTACACACATATCCCCACTGGTTGCACAAAAGCTACGACTGAGCTTGCTACCCACCGACACACAAATCTGCTCAACCCAGCTTCTGTTGTACAAACAAAGCCTCCTCCTGCAGCTACCCCCTTTACTCTAGTATTGCACAGTGCGACAAAGAGGAGCAGGCTTGCTATGAGCAGTTAAAGGTCATTACATGCAATAAGTGCACGTTTCAACTATGTTGTAATTGTTCTACTCTCTGCTTTCTTCATTTACTCACTTTTTAAGTCACCCAAATCCTTTTATCACGGTGTTCTGCCACCCACATTACCCTTCTGTTTTGCTCAAGCTGCATTCGAACTAATCGTGCAACACTTCCTGAAACTTCTGCAACCTTTGAGTCTACTCTGTTTTACTTAATCTTGCAGAGGTATCTGTGAATGATGTGAAAAAGCTTGACACAAGAAATTACATTTCTGAGAAGAGAGGAAATGTTTGATTCCAAAAGTTTATTGACAAAACAGCTCAAGTGAGTACAATTCAAATGGATATTGCATTATTCTTTCTGCATATTTAAAGTAAACATTAAAGTCCATGAGATAGTGTCACGGCTGTAGTTACAGCGCTACTCAGGATTTGCAAGCAAAGTTTCTGCTTAGTCCAAGAATATCCTGAAAAAGAAAAGTCTGTGTCGACACTTTCAGACGCCCTCTTCAGAACCAGCACCACACTTGTTCCATTGTGATGAAGTTCAGTCCAGCCACCACACTTTCATAAGTCCTCTGTATTTTCCTTGATGCCGTTTTCTGTCCGGCTCTCCTCATACCCATCTTCTAGGGCGATCAATGGGCCACCCCATTCCTGCACCATGCAGCAAAGTCCAGCTTTTTCTTAGTGTCCATCTTGCTTGTGTGTCCACTTGACCCAGTCAATACATGACCTCTGAACTTCAACCCTTTCGCAGGGTAATCCAGAACCAACATGCTGACCCAGAATGCACCAGAAGGGTGGACTCTTGCAGGAGGGGTTGCAGTCACAGCCTTTTAATCCAGACAAGTTAAGCAAAAAGGCAAGACTCTCCTGGCTGAAGCTCAGCTTCTTGACTTTTGTTTCATCATCATCATGTGAAGCATCTTTTGGGGGATGTCACCTCAGCGTTTAGGAAGTGTGATGGTAGGTACCCAGTCATATGCACTGTGGCTTTCCTCACAGAATAAACTCAGCTTGTCCAGAGCAGGATCTTTCCAAGGGTTTGCACTGGGGCTCTGTAAGAAAAATGAAGAAAGAGACATTTATGAGGTAAGTTGGCAGGATGTGCAAAAGACTCTCACAAAAGCTTGATGCATGCATGATTCATTGGGTGCGATCTCTTGGGAACGTACCGTGACAAGAATGCAATGCGCGTCCTTAGGCTCGCCCGTCTCGTCTGCACCCACGAGGTCGGCCAGGCGTTCGATGTCATTCACGCGCACCACGTTGATGTCATTATCGAAGCAAAAAGCCTGGATGAGGGTGAAGTGGATCTGAAGCGCGATGTCGCATTCGTACTCCTCATCAGTGGCGAGGACGCAGAACGCCACGCTGTCTGGGTCACTGCATGGGGAAGACGAGGAAAACGATGAGCGGATATCCTCCAGTGTGTTTGTTCAAGACATAAAAATCTAGACAGAATTGGCATTTCTAAATGAAAGATTTGCAATACTTACACATTCATGACTTTAGCAGACTCGTAAACTCCAACTGTCAAGTAGTCCTGTTTCTTTGCAGCGATCAGCAGCTCCTCCAGGGCTGCGCCTGCACTTTGCACCCTTAACAAAGAATAATGCACATCATCAGTACACCGGCACATTTTCCAAACCAAAACACGTACATACAACAGCAAAATAACGTTGCAATCATGGCTTAGATATTTACCTATCAGTGTTTTCCATTGTGTTATCTTGCCCGCAGATCTCTTCCAGAGTCATAGTTATAATCCAAGTGCGATCGGGAGGTTGCCGTGAACTAGAAAACACAGCGTGGCTCTTTCTATAGTCTCTCGTGTTATTCTGAGCTTCTCATACACTGTGGGTGGATTTATAGCCAGCAGGAGTAGTTTCTCGGCAAGGGGCGGTCCTTTCCGTTTCTGCCTCCTACCATTGGCTCTGAGCAGCCAGAGTACGGAAAGCAAAAGTCCCCGAACCCCACGTGGGGAGAAATTTCAAGAAATCCCCCCCACCACCACCACCCGACTCACCTCCGATTCCCCATGTCAACATCCAACATCATCACATTGTGAAAAAACTAAAAGTCCTGTTTCGCTGGACTTTCACAGTCATTGCAAACACTTTGTGCTGTTATTGATGCGCTGCTGCTTTCATGTAGCCTCTGAACAAACCAATACAGCCTGTTGTTTTTAGATAGCTGAAATCCAAACATGAACCTGCATGTTGCCCAGTTGGTTAATTAATATGTGCATTTGGTTTATGCGTGTGAGCTGCATGTTTGTGACTTGTGTTATTGGTATTCACCAACAGATTTTTGAACATCCAACAGATGACGCAAGGAAGACTAAGGAAATAAAAGCTGGTGTATAGGCATTGTGGGGCAGGTGGATATCGAAAACGATATCTTCACATGATTAAACTCTGGAACAGTCTCTTTAAAGGTGGAGTTTCCCAGCGAGGGGAATCACTGCAGAGTTTTATTTAGAAAACTTTCCCTATGCAGCTTTCATTTGTCCCTAATAAAGAGCTCGGTGCGCGCGCGAGTGCGCGTGCTTTCTATCCTGTTACCCAACTTGCTGCTGTGTTTACCGGCTGCCTGGTAGTTACAGAACAGTCCAGTGAGAGAGAGAGAGAGAGAGAGAGAGAGAGAGAGAGAGAGAGAGAGAGAGAGAGAGAGAGAGAGAAAAGCCCCACACGCCTATCCTAACACACCCCACAGCGAGAGCTCTTGACGTATCGAGAAGCACACACACAGCTTGAGGCCTGAGCACACGCCACTTTTTTGTTCGCTCCTTGAGAAAAGAAAGGGCTTAATTGCCTCCCTGACTAAAAACGCCTCGTTTCTCTGCGGACACAAAGGCGGCTTTTGCGTCACAAACAGTGCGTCCTCCACCTGCCCCCGGTACTTCCATGGCGCAAGGAGATATAGTTAAATGTGTGTTTGCGTGTGTGTGGAGAGGTGTTGGGGGGTGTTGCACGCCCCACACCCTCCTTATTGCCCCTCAGCCGGGTGTGTGGAAAACCAACAACAAAGAAAAACAACAAAAAAAAAAAGAAAAAAAACAAAA
>JBAMIG010000012.1:8572183-8591608 GCA_037177335.1 Kiunga ballochi
GTATAGCGCTTTTCTACACATCAGTGTACTCAAAGCGCTTTAACACTATTCGACACATTCACCCATTCACTCACACACACACACACACACACACACACACACGGCAGATGCCCGACAGATGCGCGCGAGCCATAGTCTGAAGGCTTTTTAAAGCCTGTTTATCGTATCGCTGGTAAAAGTAGCCTGTAGCCTATGTTGACATTAAACATCATTCGCTTTTCAGACAGATGCTGCAGACTGTGTTTACGCAGTGGCTCACTAGTCCTGTCTAAACTTGAAAACGATGCATTTGTTAGAATGAGCATTTATTTGAAATAAACTAATGAATGACTCATTTACAAACCAAAAAGCTTTTAAAAAATTGAACGCATCACAAAGTGAATTACAGGGACGTAGACCTTTATTAAAGATGAAGGATTTTTTTCTTAAATGATGATTTAAAAAAAATCAGCCATGCAGTTTGACTTTCATTTGAACGCAAATGACTTGCCTGCATAAAACTGGAAGACTTTTCAGATCCTCCCCAGAGCTGCTCTGAGCAGAGCGTTCAAACATGACAAATCTGGTCTAACTGCGCCACCTGCTGGCCACTCAGACCCTGAACTTTCACCTGCTATGCGACTTGTCTCAACAAGTTATTTAAGCTTGTGACTCATGATTCCAACCTCACAAGTGTGATTCATCAGCCAGACTGTATGTTGCTATCCCCCCTCCCACACCGCTGAGTTTACTGCAAAGGTCAAATAAATAGGTCTAATGCTCTTCTGTCACTTAGGGGAAATGAAAATTAATGAATTAATTAATGAAAGCTGAGCTCAATACAGACCAAAAGGGAAAAAGAAATGAGGGGCTGGACCAATTAAAATCTTTGCCCTCTTCAATCTCAAATTAACAGATTTTCCTGCATAAGATGACTTTGCATTAGCATTGTAAAGACTCATTTATAGCTATTTATTGGTTGGATAAATAAAGTCTGGCAACAGGGAGCGCCTTAGTTTTGGGTTATGGGAAATCCCACTTGAGAAAACCTTAAATCATATAAGAGCTTTAGCATAGCACCTGACTTAAACTGCATGATGAAAGTTGAGGGAAACACTTGCAGACTATTTTTTTAAAAGTTAAATTTGCTCCCCAGTTGGATCAAGATCTCCTGCCAGCAACAGATGCAGTGAGTTAAATTAGGAGCAACTCCACAAAAGAGGTTTTAAAGACATTTATTGTGCCAGTAATCTCTTCATCCAAAACGGAAAGAAAACCCACACATATGAACATTTGTTCTTATTAAAAAAAGTTTATTATAGATGTTCAGACATGTCTTATACATAAAGGGTTCATATGTACAGAAAGTGTAACAATCATTCAATATATTTACATTTCATTCTTGGACTTTGTCAAATGTCAGTGCATTTGTTCGACATGATTAACACCTAAAATCTCATTGCCTGACAACTATTACAAAGTAGGATTAATACAATTTAGATCCCATTTATTACCAACAGTAACGAAAAACAATGCTTCACTAAAAACAGGTCATTACATTTCTGGGTATACTTTACTTTAACAATTTACTGACCAAATATATCAAACCCCTTATTCTTAATACACAACTACTTCATTTATAAAGAAGAGAATATCCCAAGAATGGATAAAAAAAAGACAGCAGAAGTAGACTGGGATTAGTCGATGGTTTGGCTTGATTTCTACTTTTTCTTTTTATTTAACTGTGCAACATAAAAACAAAGCATTCAGAAATCAAAAGACGCATGGAAACCCTTGTTACAAGGGAAATACTAAAACTTTAAAAGGCTTCTAAATGGCCAAATGTCCTGCAATGGCTTAAGCGTTGCATACAGTGGTCTAAACAACCACAATGTTCAAGCTTCATGAGAGTCAAGCAGCCATTCTTCTACACTACAGTACATGTTTCAGACTAATCTGCAGTACAAACCACTGAACTGTATTCATTTATTATGGCTTGGTGGTGATTTAGGACTTTGGGGAGTATCTCCTGAAGAAAATGAGTCAAATAAATCTCTCCCCAAAACCTGACAATGCAGAATACCAAGAGGTCATGATCTTCTGCCCGCTCACTGTGTATACCCATGCTGGCACAATTACATTTACACATTTTGGTCATCTGCACCAACAAAGTGAGAGCCGTCATAGTTACATCAATAGTAGCAAAGCATAACTACATATTATAGCTGCACTGGTCTGTGTTTTTGTTTTTCTTTAAGTACAGTAGTTTACACTGTTGAAATATGTAAATCTTCTTCCTCACGCTCTGCCCAATGAATTGGCACAATGTGCAAATAAAATAACTGCAGTTAATCACAGGCTATTAGAGGTGTAAAGCAGTGAAAAACAGATGGATTCTAGAGGTGGATACATAACAGTATTTTTCCCTTTCTTCTTCCTTTTTTTTGTTGTTTAAGCTTCTAACTGGCATCATCAGGAATATGGCTCCCTCTGCTGGTTATATGATCAAAGCCCATTAACTACATCTCATCAGAACGATGTTGTTGTAAAATGACTGACGGAGGGCTCCGGTCTATCCAGTTATCCTTAGACCCTGGGACTTCATATGTCACAGGGGATGCTACTACAGTATCAATGGGTCCTTCCTGTATCTGCCCTACACCTACAGGAGGCCCTGGCTTCATCTCCGCTGCCTGAGCTGGACTGGGGAAGTCTGCTGAGGAGTTGCTGTTGACGCCTGTTTCCGAGTCAGGTTGTTCCACCCTTTGGTAGTCGGGGGTATGATTATTCTGACCACCTGCAAAGATGGTCTTAGTATTCTCTACTACCTGGGGCACTAAGACTACTTCTTCCTCGTCAGGCAGGAGGTAAGGTGTGGCATCGGTGTTTTCTGATGGCAGTGAGCGTAGCGTCCGGGAGATGACTGCAAGAAACACCATAAGCAAAGATGAGCCACAGCTTCTGCATGCCATATAACACGCTGTTTACTTTTAGATACAACTTACTGGATGAAGGTGTGTACATCTCCTTTTTTTCAGCATTTCCACTGAATGGATTAACTGAGGGGAAGATGATGAGGCAGAAAGAAAGCAGGAACACCTGAAAGTCAAAATCAAAAGAAAAGTTAGTAAAATGCAGGAGGATAACAGGGATGTCAACACTCTTTCACAAATAAAGATACACAAATGAGAAAATAAAGCCAATAAATCTACCATAACACAAGTGCTGGTGGTGCTAGCCTTCATAGTCGACATCTTCACCATAGACTGAAGTTTCTTCAGTTGCTCTATCAAGGACCTGAAAGAAGCAATAAGATCATTTAGGTCAGAAAGTTTGTCTCAACTTTATTTGTGTTATTACATATTAAACATGAATAATATCCAAGTCTTCTTACATGTTCTGTTTATGAAGCATTTGGACTTTCTTTTGTAGTTCCAGGTTGTGTGCAGTGCAGATGGCCACCCTGTAAAAGACAGAGATTCAGTTACTGCAAGCATGACGCAGGCGCAACTGCTGCTCAACACTCAATGTTTTGTTTCCTTTTTTATGTAAGTAGTAAGAAAAAAAACTCTGAAAACGTAAATACAGGTTGTTAGATTTATGAAAGTGGACTACATTTTTTTTTTTTTTTTTTAAATAAGACATAGAAACAATAACGGACAAGTTTTGCTTAACAGGCTGGGTTTTACCAGTTTACATTGTAAATTAAATCTAAACTACAATATTTACTAAAAGGGATCTGCTTACATAGAAAAAAATCACAACACGAGTACAGATGTGTGTAAAATTAGAAGAATTTATGACTGATTTATATACTTTTTGGCTAATTATTCTCACCTGTTTTCCAGTCCATCAACATACACTTTCTTTTTTTTACGGCTCTCCTGAGCAGATTGCTTATTACGGATCTTCCTCCTGACCCTCTTTAAAGTCCTCTCCTCCGCCTGTTACACAGAATAGAATCGGTTCCCACCAGTTTTTACACCACAGGTAAACCTAAAACAGTCTTGATCAACTACACCACAGAAATAAGTCAAATTTTAAAAAATAAAATAATACTCATCCTTTAAAATCATTATACAGAGATATAACACAAAAAAGACCATAAATAAAGTTTAAATAGGCTGCTCCTATACTTTTTATTTTATTTTTATTTATTATTTTGTATCATATATATAGCCATTTTTTGCAGATACTTTGATTTTAATCCAGTTGCAGAGCAGTGTTGATAAAAGACATATTGTCAACTCAAACATAGAAATAACCTGAAGATTACCTTTGTGAGAGGCATATGTGTGGGAATGGAGGCCCCCTCTTTTGCCAAAAGTCGCTTCTCCTCCTCAGTGAGAACAATCTCTTTAAACTGGAACTAAATGGAGCAAAAACATTTAAAAAAGAAAAACAGAACATAGAAAAGAGCTTTATTTGAATGAAACATGTGAAACAATGTGTACACTCTCTCTGCTTTGGTGATGGCAAATAGAAGAACTGACCTGGTCTGCTTGGTTGGTGTGTGCTGAATCTGGTGCCAAATCCTCTATGGCCAAAGTGCAAGGCAGCTCGTCTGTGATATCCTCCTCAACTGCATCGCTCACCAGATCATCTGTATCAAATACAAAATCGGCTATTTAAACCTAATATTCCCAAGTTCAAAGCATGTGGGTAATCACATAAACTGAAAAACGATTACTAAATAAATTGCTGATATTGGAGTTATTTATGAACACCTACCTAAATCAATAAAGACATCTGTGTCTGGCTTTTCTGCCCTCACACTCTGCAGCATATCCATGTCCATCGCTCCATTCTGCAGCAGGGAATAGCTGTGATCTGCTTGTACGGTTAAAGCCTCCGGGCTCTCTGTCTGCAGCTCTCCAGAGGTCACAAGAAGATCAACTTGCACTGGGCTAGGCTGGGAATAACTGGGACTGGGAACAATGTCGCTGTCACTGCCAAGAGGACTTTGGCACCCAGCAAGATTGCCATTCCCAGGCCCCGTGCTGCTGTCGTCAGAAATGCCGCTGTCGCTCCCCATGGGAGAATGAGAGGGACAGATAGTTTCTATGTTGTCATCTCCATCCAACAAACTTGACAGAAAATCTTCAGTATCTATACCAGGCAGCATCTGAAAGACAGAGAAACACACTAAAATTAAAAGAAAATAATATATACACACTTCACACACACATATATGTGTTTTATTTTGGGATTTTTAAAGAGCATAGCTCCCCCCCCCCCCCGTTTCTATAATAAGGCTTACATTTTGTTCTGACAGCCAGGATTCAATGAACCCATTTTCATCAGGAAAAAGGGGCTCAGTAGATCCGTCTCCTCCATCACTGAACAGTAGCCCCAACAGGTCTGATCCATCCATCTCTGAAAGTTCCTCAGTCACTGACATCTAGGGGAAAAAACAAAACAAAATTTTTTTTTTTAAATAACAGAAAATGTATAGTTTTGCTTTCAATAGCATTTAAGCTCACATAGTAGAAAATGCTGAACAAACAGGACATCAATTCATGATTATATGTTGTGATCCATATTTCCACATTTATTTAAAGATTAAATCAACCAAGTTTTCAAACATGTAATTATAAGAAATGTATAATAAACAAATAACAAATGGCTGTATATCCGTTTTATATTTAGATGAGGACATTTTTATATTAAAAGGTTACACTAAACATCCCACAACTAACTAAATATGTTATTGAAAAATCTATTTATATTTGCACCTCAACAAATCCTTCCAATTGTCAAGCTGATATAGATTTATCTTAATCCAGCCATGCTATGACCACGAGGCGGTAGGACAAAAGGATGCAGTGGTGAACACTGGTTCCCATGATGCTGCTTTGTTTGTTCCGGGCTCTACGTGGAGCCTGCAGCATGTCGATCACTACTCGGACCAATCAGCTCCAAACCTTAGTGAAAGTAAATAAGTAGATGAATAATGATTATCTAAAATGCTGATGATAATATGCTATTTCAACATTGGTATTGCATCATCACTACAGTGCATCATGACCTCATCCTTTACGGAGCCCCGCCCCCGTGCTCTTGTGTCAAAACAAATAGGAAGCATAACCGCTGTGTTAATATAGTTTTTTTTTATTTTATTTATTTATTTAAAGAATATGAAACATATGGACGCAGGATAGATGCAGACTGTTTTAACTGTGTAAAAAAATTAGGTGCACTGCCTTCCAGTGTAACATTAGACGGAAACGGAATAAGTTCCTTAAGAAAGATGCAAGAAACAAGGGAGGAACATAAGCTTTTAGAAAATTTTATTTCAGTAATCTCCAGAAATGTTACTGCATAATTAGGTATAACTGCAGAAAACGCATTTGAGACAATTGTCGATAAATCTGCGCTTTGCTTTAATACTCTAATAATCCTATCACAATGATTATCCTTTGAGGGCGCGGTTCCTTTGCGCCATGACAAATACCAACGATAAGGCAAGAATAACAACATACACATGTATATTTTCTTACCGTTTAGTGACAGGACTCAAGTTACAGTTCGAGTAAGTGCGTCTGAATGTCTTGTCTCCACTTTCCTTTTCTCTTCTGTTGCCGTCTACAGTCAAAGCACTTCCTCCCGAAATCACCTTCCAACAAGGCAAAAAATGCGTCATTACGCAAAAGCGGATGTGAGATGAGTACGTGGGCTTCTTGGCTGTTTCTGGGAAATGTAGTAAGGAGAAAAACTATGGCGCGTCTTTCTATTGGCTTGAATAATACAATACAAATGCAACTTCCTGTTGATAAAACAAAAAGAAAATAGAGAACAACGTAACTACCTGCAACTTCCTGCAAAATATATGTAACAGTATAATAAAATTCATGAATTTATTTAATAGCAGTTTTGTTGCCAAATCAAACGACATGCAAATAATTAATTTAAAAACATTTGGGTATCAATTTAACCAATATATACTCTTAAAACCGTGTATCAAGTGGATGAGTGATAAAAGTAAACAAATACAAAAGGACAGTCTGCTTTGATTTGCATTGTATTTAACAACAACAACACAAAAGAATGGTGACTTTATTTACTAGGTTTATTTTAGTCAGAGCATTAGAGTGGACATGGCATCTCATGATTTAAAGACCTGACAATTGAAACTTAAACAGATATTCTCTGTTAAGTAGGAAATAAATTATATATATTTATCTTCATATGAAGTAATATCTCTGGTAGTTGGGTATATTGACATATAAAGCTTAATGTCATACACTGGATTCTTGAGCTAAAGTGGAAAACATTAAGGTCCAGTCTAACAGCAGGAACATCTCATAGAGATACATCAAATAAGATCTGAAATTATCCATTTGTATCATCACAAACAATAATAAAACCAGTTAATCTGATTTAATATAAAAAAAAGAAGAACACTAAGGCATTGAAGAAAGGTGTAAGTAGGGCTAGTGCATTTTATGTTTTAACTGTATGTTCAACCCTTTTTCTGCTTGTTGTGTTAATTGTTAACTGTTTTTTTAGGCTACAGATCACTTGTATGTCAGTATTACAGCACAACTGAGCAAGATAGATGTGAGCTAGCTACATGGGTCAAACAAATGCTGCATGCTATCTGATTATCATTATGGAACTAAATAAATATAATATATATTTCAAAAGAGAATTTAATGCCCTTGTCAGAAAAAAGAGACAATAATTATTCACTTGCAGCAGCTTTCTCACAGAGACTAATTTCACCTACAAGAGGAGAGATACTAAGATACCCCAGGTTTAAGGAACTTAATGAGGTTTATGTTCCATGTTTTTTTTAAATATTACTGGATTGAAAAGCTCTTTTTTATTTGTAATGAATATCATGCAATTTTATTCAAGACAAAAATCAATCCATTTCAAGAGCTAAGCAGATTTTTGTCACAGAACTACGCAGAGTTTAGATGTGTGCCTTAAACTACGATACACTTTTAGTCTGTCCTTTTTACTTGCTGTTGTAGATTTCTGTGTTACAGTTACAGTAGGAAGGCTTTCTACAGTCCGTCTCTTTTGAGCACGATGTAGCAGGATCCTGTAGACGCCAGTTATAGAGCTCCTGCAGTCTTTGCCCTGGTTGTTCAGGATGTGCTCTATCGTGATGCCTAGATTCTCCAGTGCTTCCTTCACCTCCATCTCTTCCTCCAGCAGTTCAGATGAATCATTCTCTGCTAGATGAGATGGTTCTAGCTTAAATGGCTCAATGGCATGTGGAAAGTCCACAGGAAGAAGCCATTCGCACCCCATCATTTGCTCCACTGTACAGCGGTCAGATGGTATGGGTTGGAGGATTCCCCTGATAAGCCTCTGGCATGCCTCCGGCACCCAAGTGGGCAAAATGTACGCTCCATCCATGATACATCGCTTTAGTTTGGCTACAGTGTCTGCCCTGAATGGCATGGTGCCTGTCACCATAAAGAACAGCATCACCCCCAGGGCCCAAATGTCAACAAAGATGCCAACATAGTGCTCATCTCGAAAAAGTTCTGGCGCAGCATAAGGCGGAGAGCCACAGAATGTGTTGAGGGTCTCATCACGGCAGCTCAGTGTGCTAAATCCAAAGTCTCCCACTTTGACACAAGAGTTGCTGGTGTAGAGGACATTTTCTGCCTTCAAGTCGCGGTGGATGATGTTGTTTTCATGCTGCAGCGGAAAAACAAAGAGTCATGCTGCTGGAAAAAAAAATCCATCAAATGTTCTGATTGTATTAAATGTGGAAATTTGCCATTAGTATTAGATCTAAGGACCTGTTGGCAAATATCCCATGAAATATGAATCATATGAAATGGAAATGTTCTACCTTGTTCTAAAAATAACCGACATCTAAAACAGAATGATATTATTCCTGCATAGAGTAAATATATGGATTCAGAGATGAGAAACAAGTGGAGATGATCGTTCAGATTCTTCATTCAAGTAGAAATTGATTCTTTACCCTGAATTTTTTTTTGGGTAACACAGTAAGTAACAGCTGTTCATTTGTAAAGTGTCATCAAGGCTTTGTGATATTTCTGTAAATATTCCAACCTCAGAGAGAGAAAAATGAGGCTTAGAAAGAACCACAAATTCACCTCTGAGGACTAAACCTTAAAAAACTATTTAAAAAAAGTGTCTGAATATTTAATATTTTACTACATATTGTGAAACTAATATGTTTATTATTTAAATGGGAAACTAATTCTGTCAAGAAAAACCTGTGTATGAATTAGATTGTTTGTATGTTAGCATTGAACAAACATGTTATTCAGTTTGTCACAAGTAGCTGTCAAAATATTTGATATTTTTACTATAATACGACATTAAATTCTGTCAAATTTATACTTCTATTAGTCTTTAATCATATTTTATTAGTAACTAAAACTCAGTCAATTTGTCATTATTGTTTCTAGAAGTCTGAGGTTCATATTTGTGGTACAATTATACAGCTATAAAATTTGAATTAAATCAAAATTGGTATTTAATATTAACTTTTAAATTTTTTTCTCTTTATAAACTACATCTCCAAGTAGATACCATGTGTTTAACAGCAGAGAGGATCTGAGCAAAGACAATCTTGCTATCAGTGTCAGATAGTTTTCCTTCTGTAGTAATCTTGGTATAGAGCTCCCCTCCTCCTGCATACTCCATCACCAGGTATAACCGTGACAAAGTCTCGACCACCTGAATGAAATAAAGATAAAAAGCATAAGAATAAGTATGCATTCAAGATGGATGCTGGGCGACTGTTGATGAGAAGTTTGAGGCAAACCTCATAGAGGCGTATGATGTTGGGGTGATGTAGCTTCTCCATGCTAGAGATCTCTCTGGACAGCAACCTCTGAGTCTTCTGATCCAGCTTGGTTTTATCTAAGATCTTTATGGCCACTTTGTCTGGTGATACCACAGGAGAGGTTTATACTCCATTACTAATGAGATAATAGTATGACAGGAAAAGCTTAAACTGTCTTTTTATTTCACTTATAAACACAATTGTTGAGACACAAAATTTCACAAAAGAATGACAGGGTCAACAAGATAGGAACCTGGAAACCTTTGAAGCAATGAACATCAAAGCTTTGTGGTTGTTAACCTGATGGAGGATTAGCTGCACCAGTCACCTATTTTCTTTATTATGTTCTCCAACTGGGTCAATGTCTACTTTTGCACTCTTAAATAGAAGTTTGTTTTTATAAACTAGTTGTTAGTTCATTTTTCTATCATACTGCAATGACTCCAAGTGTAAAAAGATTTAGCGGCTTAAAACAATTCAAACTATGATGGAAAACACAATGATAAGCAGGTGCTCTGTTTGGGAATCAAATTTTAATTTACACATATTTCAAATTCGAACAAGAAACTCTTGGAAGTATGAGTTTAAATAATTTATAAAGATAGATACGACACTACTCGGATGACTAAATACAGAAAAGCAGCAAAATGGTGTTGAGATATCTAATCGTGCTTCAGTATGAATTATTAAGGGGGTATTAGGCTCCGGTTCAGCAGTGACATATCTGTCTATAGGAGCATTCAAAATGCATTGCAGCTCATATTGTTGTGGTGTCACTTGCATGTGTGTGCGCACACACACACACACACACACACAAACTGACATGGTGCAGAAAGTTCAAGAAAACAAGGAAACTTTTAATCCATCTGAGCGTCAGTGCACAAACAGCTACACATTCATTTTTGTCTCTCTTTATAGCCTTTGATGAAGCTTGTAGCAATTTTAGCTGTCGCTAAGGAAACTGGAGATCTCTAATCAATCCATCTGCTCAAGGGCAGCAGACACAGTGTCTCTTTGTGGCTGATTCAGCCCCCTGACCATGCACACATGGCTTTGACGTTGAAGTGCAACGAAATGACACACTACAATGTCTTAGCCTATTGATGGCTTATTAGCCAATTTCTAACTTATATTTATTATAAAGAGAAGTGTGAACTTCTTTCACTTACTTTCAGCAAAAAACAATTATGCTAAAATGTTTCTACCTGTGTCCAACTGGTCAGTTATGTTAATATGAATGTTTTATTTCACAGGCAGGCACCTTTAGTACAGTTAGATGGCTTTGATAACAGGGACAGTTTTACCTTTTGTGAGAGCATGAATGCCTAGTTTGACATGGGAGAAATTTCCACATCCAATCTCCCCACGAATCTTATAGAAAGCTATTCTTCTGCCCACAGTCAGTTCACGAACCACTCTGTAACCAAATGACATATTAGAAGATGACAATGACAAATAGTTTATTCATCCCAGAGGGAAAGTCTGTTCCAGTAAAGCTGCACCAAGATTACAACATGCAGACATATACAGGTAGAGACTGTTCTGAGGTGTAGCCAGCTTAACACGGCACACCGTTGCAGGCAGACTGGAGAGACACAACAACTAACAATGCATGAGTATAGTAAACTCCTCTCAAAGTCAACCCAAGAAAGAAGGACTGAATCCAAAATACAGCCACAAAGGGTGAAAAGGTTTTCTGCCTCGTCTGGTGAGGCTTACCTTTCATCCTGGCACATATCCAGATTCAGCCTTTCCAGTGGGGTGAGACGGCGGACGGTGGCCCCCTCATCGTCTGTGTTGATGTCAGAGCTGTCCTGACGACTCCAGCGGCTGTACCTTTGGCCACCAGTACCCACTGCTGTTCCTCCAGCAGAACTTCCAACAGAATCTCCATTAGAGACCCTGGAGTCAACTCCAGAAACGGAGGTGTTCCCGGTGTTGCCTGCTGTCCCAGACCCAGGCTCAGCCCCTTCTGGGCTGCTCTCTGAGGGACAAACAGCAGTCATCCTGCAAGGAACATCCCAGGTGAACAGGCTTAACTCATTACAAGGAGCGACACAGGGCTTGATGTTCTGTAAGACAGTTTTAATAACATATATAGTATCAACTCTAACTGAAGGTATTATTAAAGTATTTAAAGTTTAATAAAGCCTGTTTATGACTTTGAAACATGCTGTCTTTGTGAAGAAAGTCATATTCAACATGGATTTTTACGTTTTCACAACTAAAATGTGATTTACTTAAACTAAATTTAAAGTTATGTAAAATTGAAAAACACATCCTCTACGCATCCATGTACAAAGATCTAATGTAAAAGTTCCTGTAAAGCAAATTTAAATCAGACAAAAAAATATTGACCTACCTTTAAATATTTAATCCATTTGCTATTTAAATCCTTTATTGTTTGCCCATGTCCACATGTAAATGTTGAGTCAATCAACAAATGTTAGGATGCGCTATTTTCTTCCTGTATTTGAACTTAATAGGACGACACCAGTCGCCCAACAGGTCCAAGTTCATGCTTTATCCAAAATGCACCAAATCCGCCGTAGCTGAGGTTGTGTTCGCCACAGTGGAAAAGCCGTTTTAGTTTCCCATCTGAGCTGTAAAGCTGTCGTAACTTGTATTTAATAAATCTCAGCCGTTTGATGGCCCGCTCCTCCACATCTGTGGCTCCTGAAGAAAAGGTGATGAGTATAGAGATTCAATAAACCGTGTGTTACCAGATTCATGCTCACTGTTGTCTGCAGTCACTACAATGGACTCTGTTGAGTCTCCAGGGTATAAATAGGCCACAGGGTTGTGGAGGAGGGAAGTGATGCTGAATGTGGGAGGTTGAAGATTATCAAGGTCTAGCCGTGGGGGGAATGGCAACCTGGAATGAAGCACAAGAGAGATGCAGATCCTTTAAAAAACTAAGTGTCTTATTATTGCAATGGTGCTCTTTTAAATGTAACTCATTTTTAAACGATTCTCTTGTTTAATTTAGGGGTTTTATGCATTTTTTAACTTCAAATTTGTCAGAATTTGTGAAAATTGTTAATTTTCTATATGAGAAATGCAACTAATAGACCCGTGTGCAAAACCTGCTGTGAATCTATGCAATACCCACGTTAATGTCTTTTGATATGTACTTTTATTCTTAATTGTTTTTAGTGCACAACCTGAAGTTGCCATGAGGGCAAGAATATTAAAAACAAAATGTATTATTCCGCAAAGATACAACCTTATAAATCATCATGATCAATACAACTCATCATCATTTAAAATGCTGTGTGAGTGATGGTTATGATCCTTCATGCAGGTTCGCTCCATGTGTCAGTGCAGTCTGTGGTTATGTAAGAGTGTAATTAATGTTGGGCGGCTGCTACCAGAAAAACGCCTGAGCAAAGTCCGAAAAACAGATAAAATTTTAAAAAATACAGTCACAAGCAAAAAACAAGCAAAACAATTTGTCTTGAATTTAACAACTAAAACACATTGATGACCTAATTTAATTACATTGAGAGTTTAATACTTCAGGTTTGATGGAATTACACTGTTACATAACCTAAATTCAGATGTCATTTAATAGCTTTGTTTCTGACTCATACACAAGAAGCAGTAAATCCAGGCTAGTTCTTTATAAGCCACGTTTATTTATCATCATTGATGAAACACATGTTGATATTTTTAAATAATACTAATATAAAAACTTCACACTTAACCATGTTTTAGTGTGTTATGAAAAAAATTTTGCAACAAACTCATGAGATAAACTAAGATATAAAATCTTCCCAGCAAATTTATGAGCCAAGTTACTCCAAAAACTTGTTGGATACAAAGTCCATCCATTTTCCACCGCTTATCGCGGGGGCAGCAGCCGAAGGAGGGAAGCCCAGACTTCCCTCTCCCCAGCTACATTCACCAGCTCATCTGGATCCCCGAGGCGTTCCTAGGCAAGCCGTGAGACGTAATCAGTCCAGTGTGTCCTGGTTCTTCCCCGGGGTCTCCTCCCACAGGGACATGCCTGGAACACCTCACCTGGTAGGCGTCCAGGAGGCATCCTAACCAGATGCCCGAGCCTCCTCATGTGGGGGAGCAGCGGCTCTACTCTGAGTCGAGCTTCTCACCCTATCTCTAAGAGAGACACCGGCCACCCTGCGGAGGAAACTCTTTTCAGCCGCCTCTACCTCTACCCGGGATTTTATTCTTTCAGTCACGACCCAAAGCTCGTGACCGTAACTGAGGAGCGACCGGTAAATTGAAAGCTTTGCCTTTCGGCTCTGCTCCCTCTTAACCACGACAGACCCACCTGTCCATCTCAGACTAAATCAACTTATTTGACATGTGTTTAATGACAACTGATTAAAAAAAGAACAAATTAAAAGAGCTAAAGCCGTACCTGATATGAGTGCATCTATATGAGTGAAACATAAAAGACCAACAGATCCAGAAGAAACTGAGTATTTCCAAGGCACAGTAACACAATCTATCATTTGTCTCTATATTAGGATGAATGAATCTATCTTGAAACCTCACTTGGAAATCAAAGCAAGTCTCTTTTGTGGGGCGTTGAGTCTTCTAGCCTTCAAACGCTTTCCTGCCATTTTACCATGAATATCTTCGCATTGATCTCAGCCCGGCTAAAAGGAGTAGCCCCTCTAACAGAGGAACAACCTCCACTTTACAGCACAAAGCAACATGTGCTGCCTTTTATGTGTGTGAAAAAAAAGAATAAAGACAACCCTGGATCAGATAAACAGATCATAAAAAAAGAAGTTATGTTATTCAGTGTTACAGTATTGAGTGGTAAGAGTATCCCCTGTTTAAGTATGTGCACAAGCAAACTAAAAACATGTACAATAACACTGAACCTGGCAGAAGAACATCTATTTGTCTAATAAATAGAGATCTATGATGTATCTGTAACAATGTCAAGCATATACTGTTTTGACCGGTTTTGTTTAACATTATTTAAAGCTTTGTTGTCAGTTCAGTTGGAAACTAATTATATTTCAACCTTAATGAGATGTTTGCAGAAATCTGAAATCCAAAGAGATATGACAGGTCTTCTGTGCATTGATCTATTTTCAATACCGCTTTGACCAAATCAGGGTCGCAAGTAGCTGGAGCCTATCCCAGCAATCACCGGGCAAGTGGTAAGGTGCACCCTGGACAGTTTGCCAGCCCATCACAGGGAAGGAACGGGAGGAACATAGGAGTAGAGATACCACGCTAACACAAAGAGAACCTGCAAACACACAGAAAGGCTTCTGTTCGAACTGAGATTCAAACCAGCAACGTTCTTGCTGTGAAGCTGTGGTGCTAATTACCTAGCCACTGTGCAGGCCATTGCAGGTCTTAGATAAAATAACTGGAAATGTCCATATCAAGCATTGTGCTCCTCCAGACACCAGTATGTCTTACTGTTGTTCTTCGGTTTGCAGAAAGAGAAATTATGGATAAATAGAAGATAATGTCAATATTTTATTGCAAAATTAAATAATTATTCCATGCGTAATGTGCAAGGGATAACTAAAATAATGACAAAACAAAAAAAACTGCACTCAGGCTTTGAGTCCACAGACAGACAGCCTTTTATCAGCAAACACAATCAGCTTTGCCAAGTACAGGCCTTTGCTTACTCACCCCGTCATCAGTCATTTGTTAGAGAGTAGCTTGCCCAGTGCACTCTGTTGCTGATTGTACTGCTGGCATCAGCAGCCTCTTCACACCCTCCAACAACGGAAAACACAAGAACCTATCCCTAGCAGCTGGGGATCAATTACCTGTCTTTCTACCTGTTACATTCCCCTTCAGGAGAATGCATGTAGTGTGTTTGGTTTGACAAAGAGAAAGCAGAGAGAGGCTGCTTCCTACATCACCAGCTAAGAAATGCATAACTGTAGGGAAGTTCTCTTTTTTACTATCCATGCAGAAAAACAGCACAACCACAGAAACATGCACAAGCACACTATATGTATACACACACCAGTTTGCACATAGAGACAGCGGGCTCTCACCACACAAAGCTCCCCGGTGTGTTAATTCAGATGCACATTTAAGAAGAATTAAAAAGCACAACAGTGAAAGAGATTTAACAATAAAAGGTTCTTGGAACAGAGACGGGCATCTCTGGGATCTCCAGGGGAAATATTTCACATTACCTCTGAACCTTTGAGCAATCTTTTAATAAATATGTCAGTGTGTAGGAAAACAATCAAATAAATACCTACACTTGTTTATATATGTAGCAGAAGATACTGTGTAAGTAACTAGATCTTAGTGAACAGCCCAGAGAGCATTGTCTCTAAGGCCTTAACAAAGTTACCATGACACTGTACACAGAGCACAGCAACATACCAATAAGTGGGCATCTGGTTGTTCCAATCTAAATACATTTAATTTCACAATCAACACATCAAAGAGGCTTGCATCAAAGTAAAATCACAGGAAGCATAATGCTTCATGTTCTCTGACTGATTGATGATCAAAAGAATACGATTAGGAACCAATTTTATTCAGGTGCAGAAAAAAAACCTCCAGAAGGAGGATTTTTTGCTTTAACGCAAGGAAATAAGATTCACCAGCTGGTGCAGATGCATTTTAGAGATTACCGGCCTAATTGTGCAGAATTTACTTCCAGAAGAAGCTTAATGATCTATGTACTGGTGTAGTTAGAGATGAATGATGAAGCACTGGGATGACTCAGTCCAGCAAAAAGTGTATGCTGGAGTGACTGAGACATACAAATCTTTTACCATTAGGATTTAGGCAAACTTTTTGATAATTTAATGCAGTTTGCACCCAATTTGATCATTATCGTGCGACTGATTGGGCATTCAGTGCCTATTCATCTGGACAAAGTGGCCCTCCTCCACCTCTGAGCAGGTAGAGTTGGTCCTAATCCATTCACAGCGCTATTGAAGTGCTTTATTAGGGACCCTGTGAAGCCTAGAAAAAAAACCTTTAACACTCTTTTGTATTTGTACATTTCCTGTTACCCAGCAGGACCTCACCAGCAGGGGATGTGTTTAAAAGTAGTTTTCAAATTAATTTCTATTCCATGTCTTTTAACTCAGACTGTTTATGACATTTAGGTCATTTAGGTACTTCTCTATGTTTTGTGTTGTTTTCAAATGTTACAGCACTTTGGTCAACATCTGTTGTTTTAAATGTGTATTTAATAAACTTGACATGACTACCCATGTAATGTCCTACCTATGCCTCATGTGCATGCACAGTAAATCATCATAGCTCTGTGGGAGGAGGACAAGCACATAAATCTATGCTACATACAACTTGTTTTAATAGCTGGACCTGTTGTTGGGATGCTGTTGTTATAGCATACTTTTAAGGGGGTAATTTATCCCACTGAGTCATCTTATCTTAATCAATTTAATTAGTGTTTGCATAAGAAGATACTTCAGTTAGATCTAGCACAGATCTGAAACATGCTGTAAACTAGTGGTCACCAAGTCCGGTCCACTAGATCTGCTATCCTGTAATGCATTAGATAGAACCCTTCTCCGACACACCTGAATAAAATGGCTGAATTCCCTCATTCTTATGTCATTCAACTCTGTAAATACCTGGTAACAAGCCATTTATTAGATTCAGAAGTGCTGGAAAAGGGTTTACTAAATGATAATAGATCTGGAGGACCGGACTTGGGCGGACAATGACCTTGCGGGACTTCAGAGAATGTAAACTGTAGCTTAAAGATAATATATTTAGCTTTTTCATTCAATACGTTTATTTGTGTCAGGTCCAAGCTTTTTCTGTTTTGTTTTGGTCGTCACTGTTTAAATGTCAGAGATGTTTCTAAAATAGTCCTTAATCCTAATAATTTAAAACCTGCTGAAGGACAAGATTCCTGTCAAACTGGGGAAGTAGAAATATTATTGTGGTCTGAATAAATGAGGATGTATCTGCTATGAGGTGTAGGAGGAGGCCCTACTGCCTTGTAAAAATGTAAGTCAGTACTTTTTGATACTTGCTTATAGGCAATGCTGCAAAATATAATATATTGTAGAATTAATGCATTAATTTTAACTCAATTACACCAGGGATGGATAGTTTTTTAGCAAATATCACATATACCAGGTTTGTCCAACTCTTAATTTCTAATACAGATTATCAATGGATACCACAGTATTTTGAATCTACAGTCCCCAACAAAGAACGACAAAATCATTTTAAGCAACTAAGGAATAATAACCTCCACTTTGCAGCAAATTTGATGTCTGAAGATGCAGAAATAATTCCAAATCAAACACAAGGTGGAAAAGCTCCTTATGCTGTGACAATGCAGTTTGATATAACCGATACCAATCATTTCCGATATTACATTTTAATGTCGATATCAGCTGAAATTATTAGATATCCATAATATCTAACATATTTAACACATAAGCAACAAATAGAAGTCGAAAATTGGGTATTATTTCAGCTAAAAAACGGATTATGGGAAAACCACTGCCTTAGCTGCTGTCAAGAAGAAAACGACTTTATTGCTCTTATTTACAGATTCTGCCAGGTATCAAGTCTAAATTAATGTATTAATGTTATCCACATTTAAATCACTATGGGCACAAGATTTTGGACATTTCCACCTTCCTCTCACCGTTATAGGTAGGCTAATGTTCTTTAAGTCAGGTGATAATCGGGTGCAATTCTTACAGGAAATACTTTCACAGCCTATATTTGTCAATTTCATCTGTAAGCAAATAAAACCCCACTAGAGTGTAACAGGTAGACTAAAACTGCCAGGTCACTATGGTCTGCCAACCGAAGGTCAAACAAGGAAAAGAAGTTCAGAATCATGGTTGATTCCCAAGTTATCCTGCACGTGCCTGCTTCACGCGCACTGCTACTGGAACAGTTTTGCTGTCAGTGGTGCATTAAATGTTCAAACTATATGCCAACAGGGATATAGCCTACTTAAAGTGACTTAGAATGGAAATATCATGTGGCATATGCGTATGCTTCTGTAGTGTTATATAAACATATACATATTTATATAAAAAAAAAACTCTTTATGAAGGAAATGACTCCTTAAGTGCGTCCGTTAAGTGGTTAACCTATCTGCGACAAAAATAGTTAATATCCCTCACAGCAGGCCATTCTGTGAGCTTAGGCATTCCTTTTAATAACTACACAAAGAAAACCGGATATTTGTTTAAACGTGAGGATTAGTCTTACTTGGGTGCGAACAGTATCTTCATAAACCTCTGCGGCCAGCTTTACCGACCTCCCCGTCAAATCCATCCTCGATGCCCGGTGACATTGGGCGCACTGGCCGCGGTGCAGCTACTCCTCGGCACAGCCTGTTGTGAAGGAAATCCGTTTAACAAGCAGAGGAATCCACCAATCAGAGAGGCGCATTGTGCCTTCTCTATCCAATGAGAGGCAAGAATCAGGAGCAATTTATTTCAGTACCACAGGAGCTATCCTACTAAGCAGTAGCTGTGTACGTGTGTTCATCGGGCGGTTCACAAGGTAACCGAACCTGAGTCAGTCACGCAACGTGCTCCTTGGACAGCAAAGGTTCAAGGTGGGGTCAGGTGACCCGTATGGGGCCTCAAAGAGAAGACGTCTATCTAAATAATAGCCTACTATTATACATATGATGTGAGAAAACACTGGTTGGTGAAACTGTTTCTTACTTTTATTTATTT
>JBAMIG010000012.1:8603083-8613966 GCA_037177335.1 Kiunga ballochi
ATTATTATTATTATTATTATTATTATTATTATTATTATTATTATTATTATTATTGGGTCCAACCCAGTTTCACATAAAACAATATGATCACATTATAATGTAAGTGTTTCAAGCATTTATACTTACTGCTGCACTATAATTTCACAATTATGGACTGGACAATTTGACCAAAAAATGTCCTTTCCTTGTTAAACCTAGACATTTGACCCTCCTAATCACATGACAGTGTGCTCATCACTTCCAGCTGCATGGCCTTAATCTGCAGATAGACAACCTCACCTGATTGTACACTCACACTATTTACAGCCAGTTTACATAATCTATTTATGGGTCTTTATTAGGTCTGTCCTGGATCATAAAAATATTATTTGGGTACCTGGCATCTTTATAATCTTTTGTTTTCTTGTCACTTAGTATCTACTTTACCTTCAAACTTTTATAAACTCTTTGCCTTTGAAGAATAATAAAATACTTGTGCTTGTGAATAGAGCCCTCGCTGTGTTTATGCGAACCATGCAGATACATGTTGGATGCATTCCAGGGTCCCGCCTTCTGTTCTTTTCACTTTAACCTTTACAGAAAGTAAACCCAATTGTGCAATCTTCTTTTATTATCTTCTTTGCAAATCATTATCTACCCCTGAAAAATGTCAAAAAAGCACTTTGGTTAGCAAGGTAACTTTGTGCACTTTCTCCAGGGCAGAGCATACTTTTCCTCCTCGCTCTATTCCAGTGAGCTAATTTGTCAAATTGTCAGTTGCTATAAACATTTCCTTTGCAGAATGTTTTGTATCTTGTGACCCAGAAGATTTCATGCAATGGGTGTTTTTTTAAACTTCAGAAAAGTGTACGCATCAGCATACAGCTGTATGAACTTTGTCCTCCCTATAGATAGGAAAACAACAGACCGAGTATAAAAGGGGGGGTCAGTGGAGGAGGAGGCTTGTTTTTGTTCAAGGAGTTGCCTCGAAGCAGAGCTGAACAGAGGGAAGGAAACTTTTTAACCAAAGGGTGAGCAGTAGAGTTTTTACTTCTGAAAAATATTAACTAAAATGTGATAAATATGTAAAAATGAAAAGATATTAGTCAAAACCAGACAAATGTTTTTTTTTATTGTTCATGCTGTGTCTGACTTTATCCAACCACAGTCAGACACACTTTATCAGTAGTGATTCCTGCTTGTTGTGCATGTGGTAAAACAGTAAGACATTTCAGGCATGTCTACCGTTTGCAAAAAGTGTTTTTAATTTGTATTTAATGTGTCTTTAAGTTTAATTTAAACAGAAAGAACTAAACATCCAATTTAGGACATTGAACATACAGCTCTTTTCACTCAGTTTACCTCTTTGTATGATCTGCACAATATGAAACATTATCGCAGCTTGGAAAGTTTAACTGACTCTTTGTACTATTGACTCACTTTTGTCTGCTGAGCTTGATCCATTTTTTTTCTCTTCTTTCACCCTTTGCTTACCATTTTCTAACCCCCTGCCCCTCCCACCCTGCATTATTCACTGTGGATCAGGGCGCCACAGAGATGTGGGCACGCCTCAGTCTGCTCCTCACTCTCTGCATGCTCCATGGGGGCGGTGCAGAGAGTGAAGGGGGTGGGCCTCGATGTCAGCCGCCAGCAGCCTGGAAGATTGGGGAGGTGGAGCCAATGAAAGGGTCAATGGGGCGGGTGACAGTTGTGGCCCTTTTACAGGCCAGTTGACTGTTTTGCTTGGTGCAGGCTTCCAGGTATGTGACAGCCACACTTTTATCTCTTCCAAAAAACAAACAAAAAAACAGATAGCTCTGACTTTAGATGTTTCATAATGTCTGATAAATTTTATGGTCCAGCCTGAAATACTTGCCAAGTTAGTAGCAAAAGGCAGCCAACAACTAAATGTTTTCATATACAGTAGAAGAACTGCATCCTTGTCATGCTTGTTTATCAGATATATGAGTAATTATTAGGAAATATATTATTCAAAGCAGATTTTAAACTTACAGTTTCTGTTGTTTGTTATTTATGTGACCAGAATGGATGGCCTGCGCCAGACATTGGAGAGTCAGGGACTGAGAGATGTGGCTTATATGGTCATAAACCATCATAGCGAGCAAGCACAGCGCCTTCATCCATTACTGGCTCAGAGACTTCCACAGAGCATCGCACTCTACAAGCAGGATGGACAACAGTCGGATGTTTGGCAGGCGCTGGGTGGAGAAAAAGATGATTTTCTCATTTATGACAGGTTTGCTTCATCTTTCAGGCAGATTTTGCTGGGGAGCTTACTTTGACCAATGGTATACTTGATCTTGCAATGCTCCTCTGTCTCTTTGCGATCAGGTGCGGCCGTCTCACTCACCACATTTCACTTCCGTACTCCATCATTGGACAGGGCCATATTGAGGATGCAATCAAAGACACCTATTGCAAACGCATATGTGGCGAGTGTTCATATGAGGTACAGACTTTGCAAAGAAAAATGCGACATATGATAAAGAAACACGATTCCTCAGATATATTGGTAACGCATCTAATGAAAAGCGCAAATGTTGTTTGTTTTATCCACAGACTGCTGACACTCCAGAGGAATGCAAACCAAAAGCAGATGCACAGCCTGATGCAGGTGGTAGTCCAGCTGGAGATGATGTAGCCAAGCAAGACCACAGTGGTCATCACGGTCACCATGGTCACCATGGTCATCATGGTCATCATGGTCATCATGGTCATCATGGTCATGGTCACCATGGGGATAATCAGGGTTTCCATCCTCGTGGTCATGATAACAACCATGGTTATCACCATGGAAATCATGATGGTGGTGCCCACGGCTCTGACCTTGGACAAGGTCAAAGTCAGCAAGGTTTGGATTCACAGGGGGCATCCCAAAGTCAGCGACATTTAGACTCAGATCAAATGCAGCAAGCAATGCACATACAGGAGATGTCGCAGAGGCTCCAAGGAGCCCCCTCCAGGTCTTGAGTAACAGAGAATGTGAGGTGAAAATTCAAGTTCAGCTGACAGTGGGCAGCAGGCTCCAACACTGAAGCCTCTCCTAAGGCCAGCTGATGCTGACACTGACGCAGGTTGTTTGGCGATGCAGGGAGTGTGCAGCCGCTTGGTCTCTGACACTGTAATGAGGCGTTGCCCGCCTCCTGACAGTGACAGGGGTTGATAGACGGTGGCGTTAATAATGTTAGGGAGACCTGACAGTGACGCTTGCCTCCTGCTGCCTGACAGCAGCCTGAGCCAGCACAATGAGCCTGACCCCCTGGTGTTGTTAGCTGAGGCTGACAGCAGTTGTAAGCTGGCACTAATACCAGCCAGCAACGTCGAGGCCAAGGGCTCTTTTTACCAACAAGTATTACTCTGGGACAGGAGAATGAGCAATCCTAACAACAAAGATGAAATAAAAATAAAATCACTGAAAATACTAATCAGCACTTTTAATGCGGCTTATCATTCATACAGTTTCACTACACAGGCAATGTCTGAGGTTGTTCTTCTCCTGTCTCAGGAGTGCACACAGTTGGCATGTTAACAAACTACCTCCTCCATTTTGTTCTCACCATCCTTTATGAAGCCAGGCGCAGAAACTATGCTCTAGTGGTGCCTGTATGATGTTAGGATGGAGAGAAAGGGGGGGTTAGTTCAAGAACATGATCAAGACTTTAAATATTTCAAAGTTCAGAATAAAAAAATAGAGTAAGGGGGAAAAATACAGTGCAGAAAACATTATGGATTTGGCAGTTAAACATCATAAACCCTGTTTTTTTGTTAACCCTACAATATTCAGCAATAACAAAGAAAACTCAGCCTTAAAACACTTTATAACAGTCATAATCATATGACTTTATTGTTTTTCACTCACTGACACAGTTTAAGGGTTTTAACAAATATTAAGGTATATTTCTTCACTGCCAACTAACACATCTTAAATGCTACCCCTTTCTAGTACTGCAATTACTAAATCTTCACAAAAAACTACAAGAATCAAATGTTTTTGAAGCTTAAAACAGAGAGATAAGCCTTTAGAGAGTGTTTGTTTTAAGAATTGTTAAAGGTAAAATAAGTGTGTTGAGATGAACGATTGTTGGAATACAATCTGTACTTAATGATGGTTTCTTTGGAAAGAAAACTATCACCGGGAAAACCTGATGCTTGCACAGAGAACTGTATTGGGGTAAAGTAATTGAAAATGGAAACTGGAGAGCTGAATAAAGTTTTTTTTTACTTGATTTCTTACTGTGTGAGTGCATTCTTATGTTTTAAAGTTGTCCGAGTGATAACTTTTGGCCAATCAATGGTATCCAAATTAATGGTATCCAACCTTATCATTAGAGGAAGGATCTAACAAACCTCTAGTTTGACTTGATGTGTAAAAAGCGTTGCTTTTTGTAGAATAAACCAGCAGATGGCAGTGATGATCAACATAGTTGTCTCACTATTCCCATCCAAAACTGAGCAAATGAACTTTAAACACACCCCTTCTTCTTTTAAATCATTAACTAATGTAAACTTGTGTCATACTTTCAGTGGACCAAGGTTCTTGCATTTCTTTAAAATGTTCTTATCACACATGTAAAACATCACTTTTAAATTTACTGTTTTTTTATTGACACATCACAGTTATCTGCAGGGATGTGTGTAAATATGCAAATCACTTAAAAAAATATTTCATATGTTTTGTGAGTGGTAGTTCAACATACCTGGTTCCTCAAAGTCCTTTTCTCGTTCTATTATATTATAATTTATACTTAGAATTAATGAAAACTTTGTTCCTAGTTATTAGTTTGGCAAGTGGCAGTGTTAGTGACTTCATTGGTATTTCAAATGGTTTTGGATCCAACTGTTATGTAATGTACAAAGAGAAGCACTTTAGAGAACTGTTTTTCTTTCAAACACTGACCTAAAGTTGTCAATGTGTGCAGATCCAAGTGTCTTTAAGACTCAACGTGCAAAACGCTTTGCTCAGTGTTATGTAGCTGAATTGCCTGTAGGACTGTGTACCTGAAAAGGTCAACAGGCAACCGGAGGTAATAAATGAGGCTGAGGTGGACAGCTTGTGTGGGCGTAATTGGGCTGAAGATCCAATACAGGGGAACAGTGACTTATGGGTAATTACCTGCAATGTCCTAAGACAAAGAGCTGTGAGTGGCTGTCTCACTGATTCAATCAGCCCCACACAGAGCAGCGCAGTACACAGCCTCTGTCTTAATTATCCAATATGCTTTCTCCTGGATGCACAACTGTTTCTGCAGCCGTTTTCATCGCCCCCACTTACTCTAGCAGCAGAGAGAAAATCACACACTTGTGAACTCATAGCACACAAGTTCCTCAGTGCTTCTCACAAACAAGTGTGCATTCTTCACCCTCTAATCATTACACATACATGCAAATGCTTTTCTCCTTCTCACATACAGATATAATCCATGTTAATCTGTTTGGCAGCATGCTTTCGTCATTTATAGTCTTTCCCCTTATTACGGCTAATCCGTGTTTACCTTTGTTGCTCATATTTAGAATAAAATAGTTATTTAGTTGAATAACTAAATAACTCCTGGCCACTAAATTTGATAGAATTGTGAAAAATAGAAAAAGAATTGTGCTACAAAGATATGCAATATCTTTCTAGCACAAATCAGATTATGTTAAAGAATGTAATGTGTCATTTTACAGTGTATGTTTTAGTATTTGGATCAAATTAAATCCAGCAAACTGCTTTCATAGCATGTTATGTGTCATTCATGAAGTCAACAGAAGCTAAAGCAATGCACAAGATGCTGCATATTTATTCTGTATCTTAGTGAGAGCTTGTTGATCATACATACAACACCAGAAAGGCTCAGTTTGGAAAGAAAATGAACACTGTATGAGGGGCCAACACAGCTTTTGGCTTAATGCAAATATAGGCACTCTGTGGAGAGCGGTGGGACTAAAACAACATGAAGGTGTCACAAAAAGAGGAGGAAAAGCAAAAAGGAGTCATATTAATTATTACAACCAGTGCAGACGGATAAATTATGGTATTTTCATACTCAAGTCTGCATTACAGATGCTTCCAAATCTTGCACGTGGGATATTTTTACAGTTTTAAGAGTCTGGATGACCCATGGCAAAGAACACATAAAACTTGGGAAGAAAGACTGGAGAATGTACTGAAAAAAAAGAAAGAAAAAAGAAAAAAGTGTACCGCAGCACTTAAGTCAAGAATTAAACAATTTCCTTAAGAAGCTGAAAAATGTGTGGCTCAGTGTTCTTTAGTTGATAAACAGTAAGAACCAGCAGAAATTCCAGCAGGATTGCGTCCAGACTCAAGTGAGCGACAGAAGCCACTCAAGCAAAAAAAAAGAAAAAAAAAGGGAGGCTGCAGACCAAAATGGATCGAAGAAATGTGGAAATCACACAGTGGGAGACAAGTAAGAACATCAAGTTTCAATATAACCATTTCATACCACCTATATTTCCATATGACTTCATAAATGATTAAACTTGTATACTCAATAACAGTACATCATCTAGAAATCTGTTAGTGTAAAATACTTTCTATACACACAAACATTTTAGAATAAAAGTGAAGCTTATTGGAGGTTCCTCATTGTCTGACTGTTGTGCTGACTAGAAAACATTATGCTGTTTTTAGTAACATGTAAATCACACCTGATTTTTTTCCATGATATAAACTCAATAAACTATTTCAAACATTAGATATATACTGTATGTGTACAAAGTGCTTCCTCTAAAGTGTCTTTGATATTATAAGCTTCAAACAACACTTAAAACTGTTGCCATTACTAAATAATTGAGCGCAGTAAACTGGAATACAATTTCAAATATAGTAAACATCTGTACCATGAGTTTGAATAAAAACAAAAGCACCTCCCAATTTTTGCATCTAACTGACCTCCATATAAACACTGTTTAAAACTTTCTAGCCTCAGTAGGCTAGTAAAAAAGCATTTTGTTTTCCAGTTACACATTCACAGTTACCATCATACAACTGAGCCACCTTGAGTCTTCATGAACACTAAAACCATTATGGATCTTTGAATGGGTCACAGACTTTGAGGCACGGCTATATTTTTTTGTAATGCTGTTAAAAAATGACCAAATGTTCAGACCAATTTAAAATCATAAATCCCCATCAAAAACAAAGCTTTATCACAAAGCATTTAGAATTGTACACAATGTAGTGATTGTGGCATGCTCCAGACCAAACCTTTCCCACGACGGTAAGGCTGAATATAGAAAATATACGTACCAAGCAGCATTACTTTGTAACTAGTAACAATAATGACATAAAAATATATACTTGTAATGTTACAGCAACGCTGAATATATTAAGACATTTCTGCAACAGCATTAACTTGCTGGCATCATCAGCACTAGGCAACAGCAGCAGAGTCAGAAAGAGAAAAATACACATATTTATCAGATTCACATTTCAAAACTTTCACTTCATGGGTTCCTTTGTCTGTCGTTGTTGTGGGGTAGTCCGGTGCAAAACAAAAAAACAAAAACAAAAACCCACATATTGTATTCAGGTTATCAGCCAACTCATCTCCACAAAACAGGATCATTTATAGACCCGGATGGGTTTTTCTCGTACGTAAGTATGCTTTGTTCATGTTGACAAGTTCATCTGGAGGTTGCGAGTCAATGATGTACAATGTTGTCTCTGATTCAGCCACGGACTTGTTGATATGGAAATTCTTTGTGTAGCAACATAAAACCATGCTTTTTAGGCAAACTCTTGTGATTTTGGCAGCTTTGCATTCACAATATGCAATGTCCTGGTTGTCGGACATGTATAGTGACGTCTTTATAGTAGAACTCAGAAAATGAAACCAAGAAAAAAATCTTGTGAAAAGCTCTTTTGCTGTTCCTCTCACTCATAAAGATTAATATCATTAAACAACTAAGGACAAGCTTATTATCTAACCTAAATAATTGAATTAGATGACATATTCTGAATAAACATGTTCTAAATGTAGTTGTTTGAATAAAAGTACAGGGAAGTGCTACCTATATTCATGCCTTTTTACACACATGTTGCCCACTGCATCTGACTCACTGTTATGGAGCTCTTTGGGGGATTGTGAGATCTAAACTTGTAGAAAAATCTCTCAGTACAAAATTTGATATACATTATTTTTTTTGGTTGAAAGTTGTGCCAAACATTTTCCAGCTCTTAATATATAGGACTATATCAAAAAGGCTATTTAAGTACAATATATAATTAGTGCATATGTTTCTTTTATGTCTTGAATATAAGTGAATATAAGTGTGCATGCGTGTTTTTTTGTTAGCGCTTAGGCAAATCTTTTGCGGCGCATCTGTACACACACAAATCATCTAAACATAGCATTGCTGGTCTGGATATGGCAAAACATATGAACAATCTTAGTACTATAACGGTGACATGGTAAGCCAATACCATTGACACAGGCACATGACGTTAAATCCTATATATGACAAATAGTAAAAAATATTTGGGGGTAATTACATGCATTTTACACTTTCACATTCTTTCAACTTGTTCCAGTTGCTGTCCCTGCCGTAACAACATGACATAAAGAGGATGCAACAGTTTTACCAATCAAGTTTCAGCTAAAAGATCATAATGGGTAACACCCATTTGCATCCGTTTTTGTTGGTTATTAATTGAAAAAGTATGCCTCTGAGCAAGGTACGCAGTGATGCTACATGTTCTACATCACAGTGACTCCCTCCGAGCAAATCCTTACCTCAATTTTGAGGAACCACAATTCAGTGCTGAAGGTGACGTGTTTTCTGGTTGATGTGAAATTAAGAGACAAATAAAAACCTCAGGCCAAAGATAAAGGGAAGCTACAAAAGTAGCACATTTACAGTCATTGTTGGTCAACGGATATCAGGAAAACGTTTATCAGGGGCTTTAATCTCTCTTATTAGCTGGCATGTCAATTTCAAGAAGTTTTTTCCTTCATTACCCAGGCTGCGTTTCCGAACTGCAAAGAAAAAGCTACAACAGTGATTCTACGTTAAAATACCCTTCTGACTTTGGTTTAGTTGTCATTTGTATTCAGCTGTTGAAGTAATCTAACTATACCTTTAAATTTGCATTACAAGGTCAAAAGGTCTTGACATCTTATCGTCAAAGTGTTTTTATCCATGAAAACACAATTGATAAAAATGAATGCAGGGATGCAAATCTATACAGCTGTTTAACGGTGTTGGTATTCTGTAGAAAAATAGATCTCTTGTGAGGTATATGTGGAATAAAATAGTGAGCAATGAAACAGAAATGTAAGTGACAATACACATTTGCAGGGCAAATACTAACATTGCCAGCACTCTGTTTTGATGAAGACTTCCCAATAATGTTGTCTTCTTTCTAATATACTAAAATCCCTTTATAGGGTTAAGACTATGTCGCTGCTAAATATAATGCAATTTAAGGCATATTATCACAGGCTGCAGACTTGATTGTTTTTTTTATATTACAATCATGCGTGGGTCTTAAAAAGAGCTGTCTGATTGTTTATGACATTGCCGTCTTTTGCTGTTTGTGTGGGAACTTTAGCAGATAATGCAGCTATACTTCTCCCTCTCAGCATCCCCTGAAAATGTTCTCATCCACTTAATGTGCTGCATTTTTTTTTTTTTTTGGTTTCCAGCAGGAATCAGGTTGCACAGCTTGCAAAGGACGTCCTGACCAACTGGCTGAACAAATACAATCTGACGGCAACGTCAGTTCATGGTGAGAGGTTCCCCAGCAGGTCTGGGGAAATATACCCTAAAGGCATTGGGGCTTTGAGTGGGTGCTGTGGCAGGCAGGGAGGGGGCGACTGGTGGGGAGGAGGGTTGAGGAGCAGACTGTGATGAGTGTCTAACTCTTGTACCACTGTGTAGTCTGCAACAGGGGGAAAGAATTGGGATTGTGGAGCGTCAGGAAGAATGTAAGGTGACTGATTAGAATTTGTTGTGGCTGCAGGTTTGGTTTCCACTGGCTGGGGCTGTATGGTTTGGTACCCCTCCCTAGACATGGGAGAAGGTGGGGGAGTGCTGATCTGCTGGGCGGTACTCTCTGTGGTGTAGCCACTTCCCTCTGGATCCAGCACCAGCAACTGAAACTGCGGCTCTATTTCCTTCTGCTCCTCATTGTCTTCACTTTGTTTTCCCTTCGTTTGTATTTCCTTCTCTGAGGCCGAGGTGCTCTCCTGGATTCTGTGTTGCTGGCCAGGAGACAGTACCACCCCCCCAGAGGGCATAACATTGCTGACCTGGGCGTAGAAGTCTGTGTTGACCCAAGTCTGAGGTCCTTCAGTTTGGGTTTGGACAAGAGGCGTTTCACTTCTCTCCGAAGCCGGGGCTTTTTCTGCAAAGTCCAGGGAAGCTTTTTCATCCTCAGGCTGGCCTGGCAGAAGAGTGGCCATCTGCCTTTGGGTGTCTTGCTCCGAAAAATCTACGTCGTAACGGCTGGCCAGACCTGAATCATCATCAGGTTGGCTGAAGGATAAAAAATTGGATTTGCAATTAATATCTTCAATAAAAACAATTTATTCCCAAGTGACTTTTTGTCCTACCTGATGGTGTTGGAGCAACCTAAATTCATGTGACTGACAGGTTGGAGTAAACCCAGCAGCCTCTGGGTGTCTGAGCTCTGGTCGTCCTCCTTCTCTGCATTATCTTCATCTACCTCATCCACCTCAATAAACTCCACCCATGGCTCATCTTCGTAGAAGTCTGTTGCGTATGCTGGTAGACCACCTCCACCGCCGCCGTTCAGCATAAAATTCAGCTCCTGCAGCTTCCCCTTCTGCTTGTAGAAAAAACACACACACAACAAATCAAAGTGTGGAACTTCTTGACCTTCATGTGCATATTTAGATGTATCAGCTGCAATCCCATCA
>JBAMIG010000012.1:8616916-8645499 GCA_037177335.1 Kiunga ballochi
GATGTTTTTGTGCACTTGTCTTTCCTGTTCTACTCTCTGCACCTGGCTTGTTAAGCCTGTTGTGAAAAATCCAAATTAGTTGACATTTAAAATAATAAAAAAAATGAATAGTTACTTTTCCTGGAAACTAGTTACTTTTGTAGTGGAGTAACTCAATTACGAACTCAGTTACTTTTTTGGAGAAGTAACTAGTAACTATAACTATTTACTTTTTCAAAGTAAAGGTCCCAACACTGCTCATAACTGATCAGATGCTAATTCAGTTGCTTTGCAAACATCCAGCAAAGCTGCAGGACAGCCTTTCAACATGTCCACAGATATTTTTGGTAACTTTAACTATGACCTTTCATGTACATCTGTTAAGGCATTTCAGATACATAGAATAGAAGACATGCTACGACAATAGGAGTCTAAAACAATTTAGAAGGCTCCAGTTGTCAAGCTGGCTGGCCAAGCTGTAAGGAATATGAGTTCTATACAAGGTTTCATGGCCTCTGACCCACAGATCCCTCCCTCTACTTCCTTCAGTGAGGCTCTGTTTTTCAGAGGGCCTTGCTCTAGCTTCCACAGCCTTGGCAACAAAACTACACTGTATTTCAGTCACAAGAGTTCAAGGGGGAGTTCTGGGGGAGGGGAAAGGAAACACAACACTCACTCTCTATAACCCACCTCCAATTTGGTTTTAAGAAGCTGTATGATGGTACACGTGTGCAAAAAGCCATTGGGTACAGCGGGTGTTTACATTCAGTACAAGTACAACTTTCAAATACATAGTTTTTAAGGAGGACTCACTGCTTCCCAGTTTGTGGAATTTCTCTCTCTGTACTGGATTTCATACTCGAGTCGCATCCAGCCCACACCAACGTCTGCAGAGGGTGGGGGCTCCCAGCTTACTGTGACATCGTAACTTAGCCCAGAGGGACTTATGTTCAGCAGAGTCCAGTTAAGGGACACGGGTGGGTCAGGACGCACTGTGAGGAAAAAGGCAAAAGTTCAGATATGATCAAAATACCCTTTCACTTAGTGAATTACTTCACACCAAACCCCCTGGGCTGCAGCTGATTAAGAAATATGCAAACTCACAAACAGAATTCATGTACAGTGTTAATATTTGAGCTTTTTGTGCAAGAGGGAATTAGTAAAACTCATTATCCAGATCAATTGGCAAGGTTTTGGATTTATCAAATAATACAATCAAGTGTAAATGCTTTTACAGCAAATCGCTACTTGTTCGGTCCAAATGGAAACTTTGACATGGTGGCAACAGATATAAAGCAGCAAAGTAAGTTATAAAAAGTATAGAGACTACTATAAAAGTTGTCAGAAACCAGGCAAATAGTCTATTACTGTGGCCAAACAACTGCTTCTGATTTTTCTCTTCAGAGTATTTTATTTCAAGGCTTTAGCTAAATGTCTTTTTGTCTGCTCTGGCAACTTGCTCTTTTAGTGCAGAAAAAGCTTTTATCTTGGCATACACCCATGTAAACAAAACATGCCATTTTCTATAGATGTACAGATTAGGACACTAATATCTAGAAAAATTGATCTCAAGATAAATAATAAACTTTGCATTAAACATTAAGCTTATAAGCTTTTATGTTCTTTTTTTTTTTTACTATAACTCGCTTTTGTCATACTAATGGACAATTTACTCCAAAGCCATTCACTTTAAATCATGGATTTTAAAATTTAGTCCTCAAGAGCCTTTTTTTAAAGTGCTGATAAAATGCCTCCATTGTCCTAAAAAGGTTTCAGACTTGATTGTATGATTTAAACACATGCTAAAATCTCATACTGACCAATATTCTCCACAGTGAAACAGTCATCTTCATTAAAGTAGGTGATGTTGTTCCAGCTTCGAAGCTGCATACAGTAGGGCACCCAAATGGTTGTGTGGTTTGCATCAAAAAAGCACTCCCTATTTGAATGGATATACTCTGGACATTCCTTCCATTCACTGGGGGAGCTGAATGAGTAACGACAGAAAAAAAGGTTGTTATAAATTGCAGCCAAATTTGTTGCAAACCATGTACATGTACATGTAGTAAAGGGCTGAAATTACATTCTTTCTTTTTTAAGGTAGAAGACTTTGAGTTCTCCAGCAGCAGACAGGTTGTGGAAGGCGCCCGGGCTCCACCAACAGCTGAATGTCACCTGCTCCCTTGATACACACTCTGTGAAATGTGGCTTAAGGGGAACTAAAAAAAAAGACAGTTCGACAAATAAATAGATTAGACAGGAGACAGACAAAAAGAGTGTGTTAAATTGATCTAATATTTTTAGGGACATCGGTCAGTCCATGTAGGGAGTTTGATTTGTTCAATAATCCAATACTATATTTCTGTTCCACAGCAGAACAAACTTAATACCACATAGAGTGGCAAAACATGTTACACCACTCACAACAGGAATAAAAAAATCTAAATAAAATATCACATGTGTCATGTTCAGGTACAATCCTATGTATAACTTGTGTCTGGGTTCAGAGAGTTACATAAACTGGGAAGTATAATGGAAATAGACTAGGCTTGCCTGCTATCAGTGCTCTTAATGATTGGGAAGGCACATACCAGTCAAACCATCTGATATGTATCAAGAATGAAAGCCATTTTGGCCTCTGATGAGCATATTTAAGCACTGGAATCTACTAAATCCAACATTGAGCCAGTGGACAGAGACAAACCCAGGATGCTGTGTCCATGATTGTTAGACCTCAAGATGAGTCCGCATTTATGGAGGAAACCCTGACTAATATCAGAGAATAATGCAATACATTCCTGAAGACAATACTTAACAAAAGTGAGAATTCAATACAAAGACATTGCATAAATGCTTAAAAGATGTTAAACTGGACATAATAAGACTGAACAACAGGCTTACTTTGGGCATGAGGTTTGAAATCCAATACCTCCTACTGCAGGTTCCTAACCTGGATGATATCATTTGAGCAACTGTCACAAAAACCTGCTGCTGGGATCTGAGGCTTTTATCAACACACATATTATCTGCATAAAAACAGTAATACAGGTCATAGTTTTGCATAAGGTGGCTAAGAAATAATATATAAAACGAGAAAAGAAGAAGGCCTAAGATGGACTCATAGGGCATGCCAGCTGATTTTTTGAAGAGGTAAAGTAAATCAGGAAAAAGTTGAGAGAATAACAAACGAGGAGCAAAGTCTTTCATTTCATCCCACGATTCAGAAAGAGCAGGAAGATGCTGCAGCTAACAATATTAAATGCAGTACGCAAATAAGAAAAACTAAAACGGAGCATTTTTGTGTTTGTTCTTAGCAGAACTCACCGTAACCCGTGTCTCTGTACGGGTCTAAAACCACACTGATAAACCGTGTTGAGGCATAAAAAAATTATTCTTTAAAGATTTAAGGGCAGGTTTTAAGCCTGATGCCTTGTACTAACTGATTGCTGTCAAAAAAATCTAACTTGCAATGAAAGGGTTTCCAGCACATGTCAGTCACCAACCCTTAGCGCTATCCACACAGACCTTGAGGTCCTGACTCAGCCCTTTCCACCTCTGCTTTGGCATTCCATCTTTCCTTATCAACAACCTCCCACCGTCTCCCAACTCATGTCAGAGACCTGTTTCTTAGCTAGCGTAGAGTTGCGCAGTTTGGTGCAATCATAAATAATCAGCTGAAGGTGTCATTGATTTCTGCCCCTACCCTATCACACCCTTCTCTTTCATTTCACTGCTGACTGCAATATCATTTACACACAGGGTCAGATTATTGACTAAAAATTAAACACAAACTGGAGCTGAAGCAAATTGTTTTCAAGTTTACTGACTAAAAAGCTAAATAATCTTAGACATGTTTACATGTCATTTAAAATATCTCACTCATAATGTATAAGTATGGACACAGTGCAAGCACAATTAACACACAAACACACACCCAACTGTACACACTTTTTCAAATAAAGCCATATGACAACAAAATACTCCAATCAACAAGCCCAATCTAATCAGACCTCACTGCACCTACTATCCATGCAGAATATATACCATCACTTTGATTACGTTTCCTTCTTTTAGTTTGATTCCAGGGTAACTTCATAATTCACTGTATTCCTATGCTGTCGTGCTCTCCCCACCTTGCCTCCCTTTCATCTTCTACAAGCTGTCATGGTTCCCTAAGGTTTGCTATTTCAACTCTGCCTCCCTCCCCTATGCTACAAATTCCAGCTGCTACCATCAAAGAACATTCTGCAGGCAGTGAATGCAAAGGAAGAGCTTATAGCTAAGCAAGACAGGTCACATGAAACAAGAAAACAAAATGTTTTTACATGCATTGCACTTGTAAGTTTGTAAAAAAGCTGTCATTCACTAAATCTCACACTGCATTGTAGTTTTACAGGGTAAAACTGTGGAAATAATTCAAATTTCAACTAATTTATAATTCAAATGCTTTTTATTAAAGTTTCATTACAGCTATAACAAAATTACAAAGTTTCAGGGATGGAGAGCTTCACCTGCCAGCTGTCATTAAATGAAGAGCAAATCAAAAGGCTTCAGCGGGAATAAAAAAAAGTGTGTGTGTGTGCACCTCTCCATGTGTATCTACCTGTCTGTGTGAGCTCTGTGTGCAGCTGAGAATGATAAAAAGCTCATAGCGTCACATCCTGCCATCATCAGGCAATGTACAGGAGCTAGGAAACCATCTCCCAACCTCAGTGTCAGCTTTTGCCATTAACGTTTAAAATCCACTAAGTTACCTAAAGCGCTCAGCCTGTGCATGAGCTGGCAAGCAGCACTAAAAACGTGGTGAGAAAGGAGCAACCAGGACCTATCAGTTCTCTCATTCTTTAATGCTCGACTGTAATGAGGAGTTAAATGAGGCCATTTCGTTATGAATTAGTAGCTTTTTCAACTCATTTGGAGATTTTTGTTAATGTTGAGCTGAGCGTTTGCTATGCTTTAAAAGATTACTAAAAGGAAAGACGATTCGGGAAAGAAATAAGAGATAGTGACATAAAGGAAATAAACAGATAATGTGCAGATCAGGACTGAACTGAATGAGTTAAAAAAAAAAAAAGCTTAGACTGCATATTTGTCCTTATATAACAAGCAAATATTGTATATAAATATATAAAAAGTTTGAATTTTCTCAGTAAAAATTCTGAAAATACACCACCAGTCCTTGCTGGGTGAAGGTTGATCATGTAGAAATAGCCCAAACTACATTGATCATTCTGTCAGCTAATCATTGTTTCAGTGCTTTATTGCTCAACCCCAACCAGTTAGTTGCTTCATTTCTCTAGAAGAGACTGGCTGAACAGTTATGCAAACTTCTGACCCATTTGGTGAAGCTGTTCAGCCTAGACTTTGGGCTTCCACGGCATCACCCATGCCAGATGTTTGCATACTGCAATACTCTTAGTCAGTGCATGTGTGTCTGTATTTAGCTAACCAGATGGAACAATTGGCAGTACAAACTGACACTGTGCTAAAGATAAAGCTCCTGTCAGTTTGCACATGCCAAATCCTACATTATATCCCAGCCAGCATACACAAACTACTCAAACACATACCTTTTCCTGCACTGGGAGAGAATTATAACAGTGCGTGTGTCATTTATCTTCTACTGGGAACATGCATTGAATGATGAGCAAATGAAAGAATAAATAGTCCTGGAGAGAGAGAAGACATAAAAAACATTCTTCACTTTTGTTTTAGAGTTAAAAAAAGGAAAGTTTTGGTATTATTTAACATGGCATAAATTAGCCCACAAGATGTGTGTGTATGTGTGTGCACTGGTGTGTTGGGGGGCAAGCAACATGACACAAACAATGGAATGTAAACAGATGATATAAATACCTGACAGCATGCACGCGCGGCTTTATGCACAGTTGCACACAATTACAAACGTGCTAAACTTATACTCTAAAAACAAAAATAGGCAAACAATTTCAAAGTGCCATTGTTTAATTCCTTGAATGCATCCTGCTGTTCCTGCTAGTATAATGAAAGAACACACAGGATGACAAGCTGCTACTGCAGCTGATCCGCATGATTCGGAGAAGTGCTCCTAGCTTTGAAGTCAAGCTCACACAGTGGTGTGTTAAACCATACAATGATCCAGTCAGCTTATTCTGGTCCCAGCAATTTATCAGCTTTACCCCTAATGATACTAATCTCATTTAATGCCATTAAACCCCACACAATGGGTTTAGTTATGTCCTATTGTGATAAAGTGTGAGTTTATGGAAGTAGGAGTATGGGGCTCATAGAACAGGCGTTTCATAGATACAGCTGTTTTCTTTTTTGTTTGTTGTTTTTTTTTTTATAGTATGCTGACTTGTAGTCAGTGTTTCCATTAGTGTTTGGGACACTCATCACAGGGGGGAAAAGCACATCCATGGTCCAGAAATGAATTTATACCATATTTTAAATTGTTATGCAAATAATAAAATGATTTTCTTTCCCTCAATAGTTGAAGCAAATGACAGTTAATATATTGTTTAAGTCATCAAATGATATAGAGTAACTTAAATGTGACTAAGCAAACCTCCCAATGATAAAAAAAAAAAGGTTTATTTCCTAAATAAAAAACTTAAAATGCACTGTTTCAAATGATTCTGCATGACAGTTTCCGAAGTGAAAATAGTCATTTGCAGAATTAGGAGCTCGTTTTTACCCCGGACTCTTCTCTTACAGCAGCGGCACATTTCTCGCATCCTTTGACTTTTATGAGGAGTTTAAGTTTTCACAGAGTTTGCTGACATGCAATGTTTCTTTTTAGCTTGCTCATATCTGGTTCTGCAGACATGGAGGGACCATGAGATGCCTGATTTCAGGTTTTGTACAGATGTAGTAGAATTTATGGTAGTTTTGTATTGTTTTTCATGTGTTGTATTTCTTTCTTCCTTTTTTCTCTGGCTACTTACTTTTTTTTTTTACTTTTTCTGTCTTTCTCTCTAGTCTTCTCCAGTCAGTCCAACAAATCTATTCAAACTCCCTAACATAAACCATTTTTTAATCAAAATAAACAAACAAATAAATAGGATAAGGAAATGTGAAACATGGCATCCAGACTGTCATTCTGCTTGCTTTATTACTGGACAAGACAAATAAAAATACATGTTTTCTAAGAGTTTCTGCATGAATCTCTTTGCAGGATGTCAGAACAGCCTCCCAGAGCTGCTGTTTGGGCATGATCCATTATCAATAGGGTTGAGGTCATGGGAGGATTGGGACCACACCATGAGTCTCTCCTCTTTTATGTCCCAGCAGGCCATAATGCAGACGTTTTCCTTGCAGCATAAGAATGTGCATTGTCATTTCTAAAGGTGATTTTTTTTTTTACGGAAAGCACAATATTTATTTATTTTTTCACCATGAAATGAATGTGGTTATGCAACATAGGGGCCACCTAGCCCTGTCTCCATCATTCTGGCCCAAAACATGATTCTGCCACCTTGATGCATCTTTTTTTGAACTTGTCTTGTCCAGCAGCAAGCAGAATGATGTGAGTCTGGGTGTTGTATTGTGTTGAGTAATGCCATAACGTCATCTTCATGGTACTGTAGCTGCTATGATAGCACATGGCCACCCTCCAAGCAATTATCTGGACAATCCAGGGTTGGCATAGCGCTCTTCAAAGCAGAAGACATTTTAAAATGAGTCTTGTGCAGCCGTTTCTGCTTGTGAGCATCTTGATGTTTTTGGGATTTCATAAGCACCAGCAGATTTAAATATCTGTTTCCTGATTTGTGATGGCCTTTCAGCAGTTGTCTCTTAATCCAGCTTATTTGTCTGACAAAACCCTCCTCATTACTCCTTTATGAACACAAACCCACATGCTCTGAATGAGCCACCACATCTCTTAATGTTATAATGTTTACGCTTAAGTTTTCATGAAATATGTAGGTTCTCACACCTTGTCCGAGGCATTCAATTATTTTACACAATTTTCAGCCACGGAAAGATAATTTTTCATTCCTATAGTGTTAAAAAAATGATGGCCTGGTTATTATTGGGGAATGTGGTTCTTAAATAGTTTTTAATTTATTGGGTTTAGCGAGCAAACTAATGATCACATATGTCAGATGGGTTACTGTGATCCAACAACAGCTGAGACACAATACCATCCATGAGTTTATTTAATTACCCTCCCAAAAAAATATTCCTTGACATGCTAAAATACTATTTGCATGATAATTCGGAACACAGTGTAAATGACTGTGGTTGTTTGTCATAAGTGACACTAAATCAAAAACCTACTTAAACTCTTAAAGTCAGCTCAAACTAAATTCCTGTCAAAAGTTAAAACTAGTGTTATTTCCCAGCAACATTACTCTTCAATTAGGTAAAAAAATCACAATCTTAGATGTTTTTACATTTATTTATCTATTTCATGGAATAGTTTCTTCTTTTTTTCTGTCTGTGCAAAAGGAAACTAAACAGTGTTTCATCACAGAGCTCAAAAGTAAGAAAAATGTAAAATAAAAAAAAAAAATCATGTAACTGGTTCCTATTTTCTCTGTGTGCCACCTGTTACCATGTTTTCTGGAATTCTGCCATGTATCCTGTATGCATTTATACTCTATAAGCAGTATTAATTGAACAAACTAGTCACCTTCAGTTACTCATAGCACGTTAAACTGTTGTTTAAACAAATTACCTTATACATAAGAGAAAAGATAATGTTATATTTTACTCTAAAACAAAATGTAAGCGCAGTTTTTTACTGTTTTTAAATGAGCAGATAATATGCAGATTTGACTTGTTCCATTATCATCTTTACTTTCATAAAAATAAAACATTAGGAAGTTTTGAAATGTTCCTTTCAAGGCCGCACAGTGAATGCAGCGTGAATACTTCATACGCATAAACCATACTGCTCAAAAGAATAAAGGGAACACATTCATTAATTCAAAGTCAGTCACTCTTTTGGGATATCAGTCAGTTCTGTTAAGAATTAAAGCTGATTGTGAATCAGTTTCTCAGCAGGAAGTCACCAACTAAGCAGTAGGAACCCTCTCTGCTCCTTTGTACGAGGTAGAAGAGGAAGAGCACTGCCAGAACCCAACAAACCAACATCCAGCAACACATTAATGGTTCTGCTCTTCTGCTTTAATGTGTCAGTCTTTCTCAGGCAGACATTAGGATGGTATGGAGGTCCTCACAGCCTAACACCAGGCCCGCATATTAGCATTTGCCCCAAAATACCGGGACTGGCATATTTGCCTGGGCATCTTGTTTTATTTAGTTCCATCTAATTTGTAATGCATATCTTTATTTTTCTAAATGCAAATCTTTTATAAAAGAACATAAAACAAAATTTTCCAAAGAAAAGTAATTACAGGAAATTATTTACAACTTCCAACCTCAAAAAAAGCATTATGCTGACAAAATGCTGACTTAACATAACAGAGATAGCGCGTAATCCTTCCTTGTGAGTACCACGAGATATTTACAGAAAAAAACACTTTCAATTGCAGATTAAGGATAAGATTCTAACTTTCTGACTTTATTTTTGTCTTCAGGGACCATATCCCACACCATATCCTAACTTAACTGCTCACACCCACTTCTAGACTTTGAAGCAGATGTAATTGCAGTCTGCATGTACAAGTCAGACACACCAAACCTCTGCACAGTTACCACTGGTTACCACCTCTGTGGCCAAGAACACAGCCTCACTCCACAGGAACAATCTATGAGCTTGAGTAGTGAGTCTTTCAGGGATGCTTAGACAGAGAGATTAGGGGAGAGTAAAGAAAGACAGACATAAAGCATGTAAGGACACATAGAATCACACAGTGTGATTATAGTGCCTATAATGACTCTGGTAAACCTTTAACTACACAGAAACATCTCCAAACATCTACTCTCGGCTTGTTATGTGGCAGGTGATACAACTACAAAATTCTGCTGGGGCTACATTTCATGAAGGCTCTCTTAAGTGAGCATGTGGGACAGAAAAATAGATTTTATCAGGCACAAGGTTGAAAGTTACTTGGTACGGAGTATTTCCAGGGCAAAGCCTAGTGGAGAAAAGTCATGTCACAAAGAGAGACTGTGCAGTGTTAAGCCTGAGAAAGGCACAGGCTGTGTGTGTTTGCTCAATGTATCACAGGCTGCTTTGTGTTTACAAACGTTTTAACAGTTGTTGAGGAAGACCAGAGCTGCGGTACTGCTCAGCTCTCTGGACACCATTTTGAAAAAAGGTTGCCAGTCAAAAATGTTTGATAGACTTCACTTTGCTGCTGGTGAAATAAAAAAAAGGAAAAGTCACAAATTGCAGCAAATTTAAGGGTATTTGCAATGGTTTAGTAAAAAGTGTAAAATGTATTTAATAAGGTGGAGGTATATCCCAGATGCTACAGTTTGAGCATTTTGGGGAATTCTACTTTTATGTTTTATATCTGAGCTCATTACAAATCAAGATATTTATATTTGTCCACAGCACAGATAAATGCAAAGTTTGAGCCTTTGTGATGCACTGCCATGCAAAATATAAAGTTTAAGACTTGTTCTCCCAAAAGTTTTCAAAAGAACTTTTTAGTACTGTAATTCTTCATTTTCCACACTTTTGTACAGAGCAGTTGTGTGTAATGGGTCAGGATTAGGCATTGAATGCAGGTGATCAGGGTCAGAATTCATATCCAAACCTTTTTTTTGTTTTAGTTTTAAAGTAAAAAAAAAACAGAAAATTTTAAAGTCTTTCTTCTGCTTATATAAACTTTTAAAACTTTTATTAAAAGTAAAGAGACATCATCATGTAAATAATAAAAGGACAGAGGCGTTTAGCATCAACTTACACTTCTTTTGTTTTGAGATATGTTGAGCTTTTGGGAGTGGATGACACTAATGGTACCAGTTCTCCCAAAAAAACATGTACATTGTTGATGAATTCATAATTACAGCTGGTTTTTCTTTCATTCTTAGATTTAGTAAAGCAGACAACAAGCAAACATTTCTGTCTTACAAATAATAAAACTCATAAAACACTTCCTTGATTCTTGTCTTCATGATGTGACATTTTCAATACAGATCAGGAATAAGTGTAAAAGTCATAAAAAGCAAAACCCTTTTCTTTGATCATCTTTTAAGTTTTTGCAAAGCTGACAACCAGCGGTTTGTCATCTATCAAGACTGATAAAACTATGTATCTCTTTCCTTCCTCACACTAATAGTATAAAGCGCTGATGTCGGCACAGCCACGAGCAAAATGGCCAAAAAGAATAATAAGAGTATCTGTAGATCTGTATATTCAATCTGACTGTAGTATTATTATCACACTGTTCCTAACATAGTAACCTCCCTTCCAGAGGCAGAAAAGAAGTATTGCATGCTCTGAGTTTGGCAGAAAAGACTCGATGAGTTGGCATTCTTCAGTGGATTCCAGTGGTATGCCTGCAGCTGTTTTTCACTAAACCCACATAAACAGAAAAGAAGTGCCCTTGTAGTGTTGATACCCTGTTCAAGGATGTCATAAAAAGACAGCAAAATAGCCAATGAAACAAAAGCGTTCTTCCACTAGTAATTATATGTACAGACAAACAAATCAGTCCCCATAGAACCCAGTTCACTGTGCATTCCTCATTCTTTATTATAAAACTTAAACCTATTAAAAGTACTTTGCACTCAAGGTGCATTTTTCTTTTAACAAGTAATATAAATGTCTAGACAAAGTCATCAACACAGGCGATCTATTCTTTGCTCTTACTGTGAGAATGGCTATTCTGGCACAGGTAGAGCTTAAATAAACAGGACCTTTCCTGGCCAAGGTTGCACTCTTTGACACTTTTCATGTCAGTCCTTTTTGCAAAAGCTTTAACCAACAGCCCATAATTGTTCAGCCAATTCTGAGTTTGTGGACGCGAGAAAATCCATTATGGTTCACTTTGAAATTATTATGCGTTATTATCTCGTCCATATTTCAGGCCATACGCATTTTAAGTTGTAAATTGCATAAAAATCTGGCGTGTCTTCTTAGCCACAGCATTCTTTCACCTAATTATTTCATATGGTCCAGTGGCAACTGGATTAGCTGGCAGAACATCCTGCGCCGTTCTGTCCCTGGACTTTGACAGCGAAGGCCCAGTCATATGTTTACCCTAGCTTTATTGATCACCCAGCAGAACGACAAGCCAAATCAGGAAGCTGCTCGGTGGCGAACATTTCCACATGTGTCTGAGCAAACACAGAATTCTGCAACTGATGTCAGAAATAAGATAAGACGTGTCAACAGCATGCTGAGCACAAAAACCTGAATCGCATGTTAATATTTGATGGGGTGCATGTAGATAATCTGATTAACTGCTTGAAGAGCAATTTGTCTCCCATCACCTATATATTTGCTTTGATAAGAGGCAGCAATAACAACAGTAACTCACCTGATGATGTCATGTGGTCTTGGTCAATAAGAAAGGCAGATCCTGGAGAAAGCAGCCAATCCGTGGAGGAAATCACGAGTAGAAGCAGAAGATTGGAGGAGACTGAGACGGCCATGATGCTGAATAGAGACAGCAGGGAGCAATGAGAAAGGAACTGAAACACTGTGATTATATTATGGGTTGCAATGGATGATGACATGTCCATGTCAAAAGACCCTTCTTCCTCCAGTCCCTCTCTCTCCTCTCTTTCTTGTTGTCCTGTGAGGACAAATTGTGGTTGACATTTATTTTAAGCTGGAGCATTTGAAACCTAACACAAGACAAGTGCATAATTAATTATCATGCCATATGGCCTCTGCAGGATTTTGGCAGTAAATCTATATTCGTTGTTTGGGTATTTCCTATTTGAATCATTAAAACAGACCAGATCTACATGCTCCTGTCCAGATTCAGGTGGGAGGCCAGGAGAGGTCATTTGAATTAGACCACAATCACGTTACACCCAATTTCATCTCCTGATTAGTGAAGAAATACTGAAGATGAGAAGCATTTCAGATCATAGTTTTTCCAATAATGGAGCAAAAAGTCAAGCCACTTCACTACAAGGCTCGTTGTTGAGGAAACAAAGTGTATCATCTGCCACACCTTCCTCTTCCTCCTCCTGCTGCTCACCTTGTCTGCAAACGGATACTGAGCAAAACAATCCTGTCACTTTGTGGACCATTTGGAAGTAACTTGTAATGTTTAAGTAATTACTTAAAGTGGATGAGAGTCAAACTGTGCCTCTGATAATGCTCTCCACGTTTGAAATGCAAAGCCATAATATGTAATCTGTCCTTTTCTTTATCTGACTTTTTTGCCATAAACCATAGTTGTTTTTCAAGATAATTGTAGATATTGGTTGTATTTACATAAACATTTTGTTTTGTTCTCTGTCAAAAATAGGCATTGCCATTGTTCGCATGCTGCAGCTTTTTAAGGAAACAGCAGGCGAGGGGGCTGCAAAAAGAGAGAGGTGGCGGCGATTCACATGAATGTAGAAGAACGCAAAGCCGGATCGGCTGGTAAACATGCACATCAACACAGAGACACGTGGAGCTATGTTAAAATACACCTCTATTATACAGCATTATACATTTAAGTTATAGAACAATTTAAAAATCAATTCGATTGAAGCATTAAAAATTTAACAGATTTTTAATTTTGTTTTATTTTTGATCGTTTTATCACTTCATGAAAAATAAATGATTGATGTAGTTGAGATGTTTAGTCCATCTCCCAGGTATTATAAGACATCCACAGGTTGGCAGTCTATTTTAGGACTAATGCGGAGGAAAATGAACCAAATTACCATGCATACTTAACATTTACTTGTGTTTATGGGCTGGAAGAGTTATCTCCAGTAAAATATATAAATACATAAATAAACTTGAAAGTTCCATGAAGAAAGGCACAAACATCAACAAAGAAGCTTCCTGCTGTCACACAAAGGTCTTGGAATATTCCAAGCTAACACTAGTTTGTAATTTTATCAGAAATAAGGTTAAATTAGCTCAATTTTCCAATTCCTTAAAATAAAGACTCTAATGTCTGACCATTTGTGGAAAAAAACGTGCACGAAATGCTTTATTAATAAATGCCTTATTAATGCATCCCTACCGTCCAACATAGGGGCGACTGAATGAGTTGGAAAAAATGTTACATTTTTTTCCTGGAACAACAATAAGATAGAAAACGTAAAGCAGGCAAATACTGTAAAACCTGGAAGAGAGTATGACACACAATATAGTAATAATAAAAATAATAATAGTAATAAATAAAATAAATATTAAAAATAACACCAACAAATAAACAAAAATGACTGGAAAACCTATAAACTCAAGTCTTTATAGAGTTCAGTCTGGTTTGACCACTTTCAGAAACATCCTCAACATCAACTTGAGTGTTTGGATAATGGTAGTGGATTTGTCCTGATTTAACCGCACTATGCTGGTTGATGTATGAAAGCCTGCAAAATGCTTTACGCTTGTCAACAAAACCTGAGACACACATTGCCTCTCGTCCAGCCTGTCAACATGCACGCAACATTTTTTTAAAAGTACTATTTGTACAAAAATAGGGACCAATTTATTCTGGTCAACAGGATGGTGTTGGCAGACAAGTTCTATAAGTCCAACCTCTAAATATAGGCCAAACCTTCAGTCCACACCCTCTGCTATTTACAGCTATGCCTCCACAAGATTTCTGGGCAGCCAAATACCCTGAGTGGAGACGTTAGATTTATCACATTTTCCCCAGTTCTGATATAGTATGCTGTTACATTTTCTTTTATCTTATCTTATCTTATCTTATCTTATCTTATCTTATCTTATCTTATCTTATCTTATCTTAGCTTAGCTTAGCTTAGCTTGGGTTAGCCTATCCTATATAGCAGCAAAAACTATTCTGGGCAACTTGTGGAAATATAGTAAGTCAAAATATGATATTTCAGCATTTTCTTTTACATCTTTACAGTACAAAATAAAAAATATTGAGCAAACACTCCCCGGCACAATTTCAAGACCAACAAGCTTTGACAAAGCACTGCATGATGGAGTCATGAGAACATGCTTGAGCATAGATCATGCTCATGGTAAAGCAATGCCTAATTTCTTTGTACTTTTCCTGTCTTATGACTACTAAAATTCCAATACACACAAACACAAACACACTCACACCAAAACGTTAACAGCGTAAAATATCCTGTGATGCACTGCCACTGCAATATCCAGGCTTGAGTGCATGTGTGTGTCTGTGTGTGCATGCATGAATTCCAAGAGTCCAGAGGTAATGTAAAGTCAACTTATACAATGCAGCAATTCATGGCAGAGCTGTCAGTAGCAAACTTGTCTGGGTTGACCAAGATTGTCTTACTATTCCTCATTTTCTGCAGTTGTCAAATTGGCTTTGCTTTTAGAGCCCATCATACTGACTGAATTCCTTTATATTCAGCTTTAACAACCTGCAATTAATCATTTGCTGCACCATATGAAGAACTACTATTACATTAATGAGTCTTTTTCAAATTTCTCCAGAAGTATCCTAGTTTATTGCATTCACTGCCTTTTCTCATTACCAGGAGAACAAACGTGAAAGAAGACCATGCTCTCCTACATATGACCACATCTTAATCCTATAATCTCTCTCCTTTCTCATGTCTGTGAAAAGCCTGGCACGGCTGGTACGTCATCCCCATCTCATCCACATTTGTCCCCCATTCCTTTCTTGGCCTTCTCCTGGCCAATAACAGACTCTCAGATTCACAGGAAGAGGTGCTGGAGCCAATCAGAAAGGAGGGAGGATCAGCCCAGGCCTCTGTAGGTCCCTTGATAAACATGTGAGATCAACTAACCTCCCTCTACCTCTGCCCCAAAACATGCGCATGCATGCAACATGAGCACATCACTAACACACGCACACACTCAGATACACATCTTGGCTTAGCACCTCACTGCCAGCAACATGCCTGTCCTATGTTTCCCGGGGTCTTTATTAATCATCTGTGTTTGTTCAAAAGGATCTGACAAGAGTTGGGTTAAGGGGTAGTTGGGAACAGATGGTATGGTGGTATAAAGTTGAAGGCAAAGAAAAAGAAGACGTCAGAGGGTGAGAGGTCATCATATCACTTAGTCCAATCTATAACTGCAGAAGAAAAACATGCATGCACACACACACACACACACACATACATGCACAGAGAGCCATGTTAAAGCTCTTGTCAGCATGTGGTTTCTTCCAAAGGCAATGAAGGGAACAGAAAGATTGAGGATCTGCACACACTCTGTTGTTGGCTTCTCATTACATATTTGCTGTCTTCATAGCTAATACACCCAAAACACAATGAACTTTTTTTTTTTATTTCAAATTTGCAGAACATTTTTATGCCATTTGGAAATGTTTATACATCTCCTCTTTCACTAATAACATTTAAGGTTGAGGTACAGTGAGGTACTGCTAGTGTACGAAAGATCTTTATGGCTTTTTTTCTTAATGACAATTAGTACCAAATAAGTCATGTAATTTCCAGGATCCATGTTGGAAAGCACACAGAAGCTGGAAATGTAAAAGTAGTTCAGGTATTGGGCCATTCATTATTATTGATTATCATATTCAAAGTTCTAAAGATGAATTTTCACTAAGTTCTGGACAGAGAAAGTCACACTTCTCTACTGAGTTTCTGGTCAAGCTTTATAAAGAAGTATTCAAAAATTTCAAAAAGAAAATAGTATATCCTGACACTCTTGGAATTATTGATTGATTAATTAAAGCTTTATTTCAAACAAAATATCAATTTATTGTAAATATACTCTTAAAAGTAGGAATTACTGTCCGAAAAGGAGCAGGATGAAGCAATAAAACCTATTTACTCCTGCCCCCTTCACAATCATAATAAATCAATCTTCCCTACAGTTATTGTGCTAATCCCTTATCAGTTTCTAAAGAGAATCATGCCCCATATAGAAGCCCTCACATATACATAAATATATAACATTAAATTAGTAGATTGTAATATATCCAAACAATATGAAAGGAAACAGCTGAAAGTAACCCTCCAGGTTTGCTTTGCTCTAGTGAGACGGCCAATGTTCTGAATGTCATTTCTCCTCATACAGTGAAGTGCATGAATGTAATTCCTGTTTGATTACAACAGCTCTCAAAGGTTTAACAGAATATTTTATGGCAAATAACAAAGTCACATTGACAATTTGAAAAGAGACTTCATGTTTAATTTGCATCTTGCATGAGGACTTCAGACAGCCAATGTTTGTAGCATTGAATTGCACTAAAAAGACAACAGAGGACGGTGACAGATGATTTTAAATGAAAATAGCATCTAGCTGATGCTCCATGAGGAGGAAAAGAGTCAACATGTAGACCAAAATGAGGCCATTTCTTTCTGTAAGAAAAACAGATGAAAACAAAACCTTTTATTGGCAGAAGACTTAGTTTATTTTGAACTAAATTTCCACATGGTGTATTTATGTTGATGAGTATGAGCTCATACTCATCAACATAATTAAAGTGATTTAGGATTTTTTAAACCACATGACTGACAAAGCAATTCTTTCAATTTATATGTATTATTTGTAATGTTTGTTTTCTCCTGAATATTTTTTCCTGAGTGAGGCCAAGCCTATAAACATCAAATCTGGTTTATATCTAGACTAGAAAGCAAAATATCAACAGAATTCAATAAACTCAACATTACATGAGCCTATTTGTAACTTCACACAGAACCCATAAATTCTTTAAATGCATCTGTGGCTCATGGCTACAAATCAAAGTCCTAATCATCCATTTTGAGGACTAAAGGGGAATATTAATCAGTTTTAGTGTGACCATGTCGATTATTTTGGATATTGTCAATGAATAACTAGTCATAGCTGTACAAAATCCCAAGCTTTGCAGGATCTGATTTACCAAACAGGACAAGATAAGAAAAAGTATCAACCAAAGGCAAAAATATAATCAAGGTTAAGCTTTTATGCATATGGTGTCAAATTGCTTCTTTTTTTGGGTGAATCTGCAGAACAAGAGAACAAGCATTTTAAATGTTAAATGGTGAATACTGACAAGTCCTGAGCACATCAGCTGCAGATACAATTTACACATTGCTAAAAACTATACCACATAAAAGTAAAATAAGTTAATATAAAACATCTGCAGACAGAAGGAAATAAAAAATATGCAAATACATTATTTAAGGTACAATACATCTAAGCAAGTACAGTGAATTTAACATCACCTGATGCGTGACAACTGCTTACACAATAGCTAAATAAACTATAGTGAATGGGTTCTGCACAGAGCCCTACTCTTCTCCAACGGTTTTTTTTTCACTAAATAACATTTTAGTCAGGATACCACTTCAGCATGAGCCTTCCTTTTAGACCAGATGATGGTAAGGAAGCAGTGAGTTTGGTTGAGCCTCTCAGAGCCAAAAAAACTGTTGTTTGACAGGCCTTAGACTCCTTACTAAGCTGTGTGTGTGTGTGTATGAAAAAGTGTATGTGCAGGGACTAAACGCCAGAATGCATGCATTCATAACCGTGCAGTCCCAACCACTGTGATATGGACACTCAATTGCTCTAATGTCTCTTACTCTCATTTCATAAGAGTGTGTGGAAAACTCAGAGTCAGCACACTGGCATGAGAAGAGCCTCTCCTGGAAGCGGATCAGGTCACACATCTGCAAACCCTGCTTATGTTTGTATGTGTGTGTGAGTGTGTGTGTGTGTGTGTGTGTGTGTGTGTGTGTGTGTGTGTAAAGCTAGAGAAGGAAAAAAGTAGGTATATGTGTAGAATCAATTAAAAGGAAGAACTGGAGATAGTACATGGAAGAGCCTGAGTCCAGCAGAGACAGCGGTACGGTCGTAACAAAAAAAATGTCTGAAAATGGATTTTTGTAGAAAAAGTCTGCTTTGCAGAATTAGACTGTCTGCATGTCTAGACATAAAACAGTTTGTCTCAAATGCAAAGTAAACAAGTAAAATGTTTACCCTAAAACTTTAAGTCTTTATCTGTTGCATGTGTCCATTCCACAAACAATGAATCCTAATTTCTCAGAAGTAAATCACTTCCTGACTCTAATAAATCAAGCTTTTGATAACGTACAGATTTATTTAGTCAAGATCATACAACTCAGTGCTAAACAACACATACGTTACTGCATATATTCCTACTTGTTACATGGGCTCAGTATAGTCTTGAGAATGCAGCTTTGCTTTTAAAGCTGCTCTTTCTCTGAACGTCAGGCACACACATAAGTTCACATACATTTGTGGTTTCCAGAACTCTGTTGAGCTGTGAAAGGAAACTGAGCCTTATATTTGTGCTTTGTGTACTGTAGCAACAATGAGACACAAACGAATGGGGCTGATATTACCTAAAAGTCCTTGCTTCATCTATTAAAATATCTCCTGGCAGATGCTGTTTGGGAATTGCTGCCATTCTGCTCGTATTTTAGATGATTTTTTTTAAAGCATCTGTTCTGCAAAAATAATCCCAAAGCAAACCATCACATTAACTCCATTCTGATAAGATATGTTTCAGCTTGAACTGGTCACAGCTGTAATGTCAAGGAGATTGCTAGTGATTGTTTAAATCAGCTTCTGCACTAATGCCACCTGAGAGATTTAATAAATATGCAGTATCTCATGCAATTATGGGTAACAAAGGGCTTTCTTGTTCAGCAAATGAAAGATATGACAAACTACATGAGATTTATTTGAGTAATAAACATTTGTTTTTTTCTCTTATTGGGAAAAGGATAACACAACTGCTGTTCAAGTAACAATCATGTTGCATAAAATCTGACCTACCACAATAACATAGAAAAGCAGTGGAAGAAGACCTGCTATGATCCTCATTAGAAAGTAGTGCAGAGCCTTATTATAACAGCGGAGGTGGAAAAGTGTTCTCCTGTAGATTGTACAACAATCAATGTTTCTCTGATGAAGAACTTGATAAATGATGATGAACTTAATAACATAAGATTCATTTGTAACCGCTTGGGATGGTAATTACTTCCCATGTGGTTTATGGGGAAATCATTTGTGTGGAGCTAAATTAAAGCCATTGATTATATAACATATTTCTAATTTGTTTTTGTTTTTTTAAGTCTGAGAAATTTTAGTCTCTACTAGTGCTTTGGGGATTTTTGTGTTTTATATCCAATCGGTGGATTGAGTTAAAATGGATTTTGAAATCACATAAGCAGTTTAAATCACTGCTTTTTCATTATTTGTGTATCAATAAACTGGATTTCTTTGATTTAGAAAAGGCATGTTCTTGCATACAACCACATGGTGATGGGCCATCATATTCTGACTAGCTGGGTTATAGCTTCAGCTTGATGCAGTTTTAAATAAATGACCCTCCATTTTCATCTGAACTCATTGAGATGTTTATTCTCTCTGAATTGTGGTTTCATGTTTACCAACGTGGCTAAACAAAGGTTGCAAAACTGTCCTAAGGAGTTCTTATTAATGAGAGAAATCACCTTTACTGAATGTGCAGGATGACTCATGGCTCTCCCTAAATCCTACAACAGTTTTCCAACTCCTGCAACTTGGAAGAGTTGCAACTTGTTGCAACAGTTGAATCCCCTCTACTTTTCCCTTCTTGCTTTATTTCTTTCTCACACAAATGCACGTTTGTAATGCACGCTTATACACGTGTGCAGCTGTGCACATTATCGTGCAACATGCTTATGTTATTACGGATAGTCGCAAAGGCTTGCATGAGAGCAGCTTGGTAAAGAAAAAATAAAGCTTAGAGTCCTGCGTAGGCGACTCTAAACAAAAACATTCAGACAAACACAGAACACGGGTATTTAAAAACAATGTCTGAACTCACCTATAAAGGGAGTCTCGAGCTGAAAAAGTGCACGAAGTGCGCAACTTTTCAGAAGTTAACTCATCAGATGGTCAGCGCCAGCACCAAGAGGCATGCGTCCTCCAGCCCGCTCGGCTCGGCCCATAAAAGCTCTCTCCGTTCACGGCTTTCACATCACCGGGTCACTGAGAGCTTTCCTGTCCAAAACGTCTTTGTCTTATTTGCCGCTCATCATTGGTCCGGTAGATGGGATTCACGCACACCGCGCTGCAGAAGCGGAGAAACGGCATGTGTGTTTGTCACGGCTATTAGGCGCCCTCATCCGCCGACAATCCAGCTCTGTTCTGTGAGGAGGACCACAGAGGGGACAACCAGTCAGGAAGACGGGGCAAACCTCCAAAGTAACCGCCCCCCCACCATCCCCACCCCAGTAGCTGTCTGGGTAGAAGCAAACTTTAGATGGGACATAATGTGGGCTTTTCATTTTTTGTTTATGCTTTTATTTGTAATTAGTCTTATTTATTTATTTATTTATTTATTATTTTTAATAATTTGTTTATTAATTCATTATTTTATTTATTATTTGTTTGCTTATTATGTGTTTATTTATTACCTAGGCTACTGTAAAATTATGTTTTCTTATGTGATTTTGTTTTATTATATATCTGTATGAAGCATATCTTCAGAATTACTTTATTAATCCACTAGGGGATTTATCTTCTATGGTTTTGTTGTTTCTTATTCCAACTAAAGCCATTTGTCTCTCTTTAAGGGACACTTTTGGTAAAGGAACATTTATAACTTCAAAACTTGGTCAAGGTGTTAAACATAATAAAAAAAACAGTTTGACTATTTTTAAAAATAAATTGTTATAATAAAAATATTCTTATATAATGTGTGAATGGAGGTAGCCTTTTGCAACCTGTAGCTACCACAAGCTTTATCTTTGTGTTAGATCAGTTACCACATACTTCCCAAATTTGACCAAAGACACCATGATCATTAACACTAGAATCCGTTTCTCTGTGGAAATGGGTTCTGTAACAACTCGCTTACCAACCAGCTGCAGTTAGTGTGGCGTCACGTGGATGTCCAGTAAAGAAATGACGTTGCAGAATACTCCTCCACATTTTCAGCTGCCAATATCCACATATTGACACAAGGGTTACCAGTTAGAACAGACGACCCGCCTCTAGCTACACAAGAAAAACACACACACCCAAGCCCCCAGCTGTGGCTGCTGGCTTGCAATTTCTACCGAGCACAACTTGCATGTTATTTTTCTTGTCAGGATATGACTTCTCGTCGATCATTTGTAGGCAAAGCCATCAACAAGAGCAAAATCAATAACTTTATTAAAGCCAAAGTAACTCAAGTAATCTTTGTACACTGCAAACTCAATTCACTTCAGGCAGAATAGGCAAGATGAAGTCATAAGTTATAGTATAAAACAGGTTATGCTCTTGATTTAAAACAAAATAAACTGAGACAGATTTGTTGGGAAAAGAGAAATAAAAGCAATTTGAACACATGGGTGCTGTAGATGGACAGAGTAAAGGGTTTATGTATATCCCGGTCTAATCTTCATCCCTTTGTGATGTGGGGAGATATGGAATTGGCTTGTCTGCACTAAGCAGAGCTGTTCTTGTATTTTTATATCACTGTCTTCTCCATGTTTACAAGATCTACAAGTTATGGGTTAGCTTTTCCATGTCATCCAACTGCAGTGGACATAAAACACTTGATGAAACACCAGTGCTGCTCTTACATAACATAAATACTCCACTAAAGTGCAGTGCAGTGGGAATACTTCTTGAGATGTAGAAATGCTGCCTACCATCATTCAATATACACATTAAGAACTTTATTGTATTGTTTTATCAATAAGCAAAGGTTAAATTAGTCACACTTTATTGACTTTTTACAAGAACTTTGTGACATTAATTACAAAACAGAGGAACACTTGCACAAAACTTGTTCTTAGTAAATTTCCCTGAGGTCCCGTTGTGAGTTATGTGACAGACTGTTATGGCTTGAGGACCAGAGGAGCACAGAGTACTGTGCTTCATCTCTTATTAAATCATGTGGACTTATGGTCTATTGAATGTGACAAGAGAACAATGCATCTAGCCCACAGACTGTTGCCCCCGTGAATGTTGTGGAGGGGCTCAAACTGGGTTCCCCACACTTATGAAACTTAGCAGCTCTTGAATTTTTGCTAAACATACCAGTGTTAATCATAATAGTTGCTAAATGCATATAGTTTTTTTCTTGTGTAATCTTTTTGTCATTGGGAGCACATAACGTAGCCGATAAGATCAAATTTCAAAGTTATTATCTCTGTTTTTTTTCTGCCTTGACATTATGTACTAACAGCAGGTAGAGCATGTTAAAATGCCAGTGTGCTGGTCAACATCCCAAGTTTATGAGTCTGTTTGGAAAATGAATATCTTTAAAAGTGGATCTTGTATCATTTAAACAAAGTCTAATTTCCAAACAAAACCAGACACAGCTCCTTGGGCACATTTATTGTTGCAGTAATATAACAGGGGAGCACAGCGAGCAGGCTCAGTAATCAATAGTAAACATGTTCAATAGACTCATTACAAACCTCCAATCTCTGTTCAATCACCCTTTAAATTAAGGTTTTAAAAAATGTAAAATAACCATTAAAACCATTCTTTTCTCAGCCTCTGATTCAGATGGGGTAAAAGGGTTAAAAAGCTTTCAAATTTTCAGGAGGTTGGCCTCACCTCATGTCCCCTTGCAATGTTTTTATTCATCAGCAAGTTTGACCTAACTTGACATAAAAAACCTGACCTCTGGTGGTCATGAAAAAAACTGCATGGAAAGGGCAAAAGTCGCCCAACATGTTAAAGGTAATATTTTAGAAGCATCGATCTGTAATAAAATGATCTATCCATCCATCTGCTTTCTTGTTGGATTAGTTTACAGGTCATCTACTTAAGTAAGGAAGCCCCAACCTTCCTCACCCTGGTCATATTTACCAGCATGTTCGGGGGCTCCTGAAGTTTTACCAAGCCGGTGAAGAGATGTAGTCCCACCACGGTTTCTGGGTATTTCACAGTCTCCTCGGTAGGACCTGGCTGGTGTACTTCCACCATGGAAGCGATGGAGTATTAGGCATCTTAAAGAGGATGCGGGGAAAGTGGGTGGATGCAATATGAGGAGGAACAGGGACGCTTCCATCAGTCCCAACTGTACAATGAGCTTCTTATCACTTAGGAAGAGCTTGGACTCACTGCAGAGCAAACTCTTTTTAGCTGCTTATATTTGCAATCTCCTTCTATCAGTCATGACCTACATTTTGTGATCATAGTTGAGGGTAGCAACTTGTAAAATGAAAGCTGTACCTTCTGGTTAAACCTTTTCACCATTATGCATCAATGCAGAGTCTGCATCATGAATCCTTCACCCCCTGTTTTTTCTTTCCACCTCTTCTGAACAGGATCCCAAAATCCTTTTTCAGCTAAGAAACAATCGTCTCAGATTTGGATGCCTTGACTGTCATCGCAGACGCTTTACATTTGATTGCAAAATGCTCCAACAAGAGTCAGAGATCACTCCCCAATGGAGCCAACAGAACAATAACATCTGCAAAAAGCAGAGACCCCATCAGGAGGCCACCAAACCGGATGTCCTCAACGCCTCAGCTGTGCCTAGAATCTCTGACAGAGGACAGACATATTTTAAACCTTACTGGAAACTAATCCAAATTACTCTGCATTGATGACCAAACTCTTGTGCTGCTCTTACATGAGGTTTCAGGGCTCCATACTCCCCCAGAGGAGTCCCCACAGAACAAACTCCTTCCCAGAGTCCACAAATCACGTATGGACTGGTTGGGTAAATTCATATGCCCCCTCCAAGACCCTGAGCAGGGTCCACTGTTTCACACGTGGAACAAACCCATTACTACTCCTTCCCAATCTGAGGTTTGACTATCTAATGGATCTTTCTTTCCAGGATCCCCAAATAGATTTTCACAGAGTGTGTACAGCATTGATGGCACATTAAATCCCATCCTGAAGCATCAGATGATACACAGAATATCTTTGATGATATCTTTGGGTGTGCCCTGCCTCTGGCCCGATGATTGCTGGGATAGGCTCCAGCTCCTCATGACTCTTGAATAAGCAATACAGATGGAGGTATTGATAGATGGATAATAACAACTTTAAATTTATGAAGGAATAACGGGAGAATTTCTCACGAGACTGGATCCCAATCTAATGACGTGTCCTTTAGGTGTAAAGGAATATTCCAGGTTTCACTATTTTTCTGTCTTTTTTGTTTTCCAGAAACACATTTTATTTTCACCCAAACAGAAGAGCCGATTAAAGTTTGTTTTAGTGGTATTTTGTAATATGATTTGGTAACTGAAAGGCTTCTGGCAACACAAGTCGAATCCATATATCTATAATTGGTTTTCACCCAGAGCATCTCTTTCAGCAGCCATCTAATTCGTGCTTTGGTGTCTGTTTTTATTTTCCACATAATGAAAGAGTGCCCTTTGTGTCAACCTCTTCGGGTCACCTGTAATGCATTTAGTGCAGTTTTGTATCAGTGTGCCCATTTATAACTAAGTCTGGCCGTTGATGCCAATTTGATTAGAAGAAACAGAACAAATGGACATAACACTTAATCATGACCCCTGACCTTACCCTTTTAAAGAATTTACTGATTTACATTATCAGGACTTCCGTTTGAGCTTTTTAAGAACAGCATGCACCAATATCTTGTCTGTGTAAACACATTTAGGTCCTCACAACACCCGGTTCACTGGGCCACACACACACACACTTGCACATAAAATAACAACAGAAAAAAGAAGGACAGATCGCTGTGCTTCTTGTTCCATATCTTCTTCAATGCAGAGCTGCTGATTGGCTCTGAGTGATTGATAAATAACCACGATATGCCTGAAAGCTAATCCAATATTACAGGTCCCTTGCTTGCCGTATATATGTGACAGCAGGGGGGTAGGTAGGAAAGACACTGTGGAGTGGGAAGGAAATTGAAGAGAATTGGTAAGATTGCATGGGATGAATAGTATCAGCATGAGAGGCCCACCATGTGCAAAACAACACAATTAAGAGGAACTCTTAGCTTAATCAGTGAATGCATCATGCAAATAGTGTGTAATTTTCAAACCTACTTTAATCTTGGTTGTTATCTCAGAATACAAATCAGAGCCTTAACTCTAATAAATGGGGGAGAGTAAAGATGAGCGAGGAGACAGGAGTGTAGATAACAGAAGTCCGAGAAAGGCTGCAAGCTCTGTTTGAACCCAAGTTAATCAGATTTATAGCAGTTGCTTTAGCATCCTTTTTTGCATATGTATTGTCACTTATACTGCTATCTGCCTCTGCAATATATTCACAACAGCAAAGAATCAATGTGTCTTTATCACTTAGAATATGTGTGCAAAGCCAGAGCAGCTGTTACAAAACAAAATGATATTCTAAAATGATTACTGTGCTCATAAGTTATGTCAATCAAAAACAGTTTGCAACAAGCCACACTAATTTCCTGCCATTTAAAAGATTCGGTGCCCAAATGGGAGAGGGTGAAAGAAATGAGCCAAACTGCACCTCAACCAAACTGTCTGTGTCAAATTTTTTAAAATTAGATTCTGCTTCATTTTATCAGAGTTGGGCTTTGCATAAATGATGTTCAGATACAGGAGCGTGATTTTGATACAGGTTTAGAGCTATGGCTGCATCATTCCAGAAGGATGTACATATTCATTCAGAAATTCAGAAAATTTCTGCTTTTTTTTTGCCTTTAAATGTTTTGTTTGTGCTCTGTGCCATCTTCATTTATACCATAGGGGCAGTGTTGTAGTCCACCCGCTTCTGAATTTCCTGTGATGTGTGCTGTCTGTTGGGTCTGCCAGCCTAAAATGGTGAGTCCATGTTTCACTCCATACTGCCTCTAACTGGACAGTACTCACTGCCTTCACTGATTCAACTGGTGAACTTTAAAAGAGAGAGGACTGATGAGTTAGTTAGGGACAGGATTGCCAAGTTAAACATTATTAATCAACATATATACATTTACATGTTAACTTAAAAGTTTCCATCATTAATATGTATGACTAAAGGATTTACCTGGTTTGTGACAATCTCAGTCCAAAACACAAACGCTGATCTATATCTAATGGAAAATAGTGCTTCGTCATTCTGGCTGCAATGATAGTTTTGTAAAACATTGGTTGTCCAGTTAATATTTTTTCTAAAATGTAGTTTGAGACACTTCAGCAGCAGATGTCCTTGTTGTTCTCTTATTTAGACAATAATTCTGGTGTGAAATGTAGTCAGAGCAGACCAATGACGTGATGATAAATGCATGTTCCCATCACATTTTACTCTATGTGGAGCCACCTACATCTTTCACCTACACTTTGCTAATCTGTGACTCTGTATTTTTCTGCCTGTCCACTTCTATTTTTCCCAAATGGAGCTAGTCTTATATAAAATGAAATGAAATTATTACAGAACATTTTCGGAGAACAGGAAAACACAACAAGCACATGACTAAAAACAACAGAAAAACATATTGTTTCCAGGATTAGTGCTGACATAACTTGTAATATTACATAACAGGGGGCATGATAACCATGTGAAATATAGTAAATGGTGTAAAAACATTTCCGTGTGTGGAGTTTGCACGGTCTCCTTTGTGTATGTGTGGGTTCTTTCCCAGTTTTCTGGCTTCCTTGCATTAACCAAAAATGTTAAGAAATGATCTCTAAATTCTCCCTTTAGAGTTTGAGCATAGATTGTGTTTTGTGTTATTGGGTTAGCCCTTCAATGGACTGGTGATCCATCTAGGACATACCTTGCCTCTCGCCTGCTGATTGCTGGTTCCAGCTACCCGGGACCCTGAATTGGATAAAGCAATATAGAAAATGGTTTGGATATAAATAAATTAATAAATTTTAAAAAAACAAAGGAAACCAACCATTAAGGAAACACTAAACTAAGTATTTTTCAGTCGAGGCTTTAGAGACATAATGTTTTGACTTCATTTGAACACTGCTTTCTTTTTTTTAAATACATTTTAAGTAGACAATATTTATAAAACACTACATCCTTGGATCCTTGTGAAAATTCTTCAATGCAAATATGGTATGTTTTGACCATTCTCACAAGGTTGCCAACCTACTGGGGCTGTTAGCTGTCTCGGGTGAGTAAATAGAAGTTTCTTCTGCATAGTGCCTAATCCCAGAGGCCCCTTCTGAGTGGGGATGACAAGATGCAGCTGGAGATCTGGTATTCATTCAACCTTCCAAAACACAGACGAGCACCTCCCCCACCAAGGTCGAGCCACCATTATGTAGCGATGCGTGCTAATGGTTCAGTCTGGAATCTAAGCAAACAGACCTTGAAAATATCCAAGAGGGGATCTAATGCATCCTGGAAACAAACCCTCTGTAACAGTTTAATTTCTCTCATTTTACATTTAAATGTAGCTTGTTAGACTAAAGTGAATTAATTTTTTTTTATAAATAAACACTGTAATTACAAAGTAACATGCTCAAACACACACTTGTATTGTAATTCAATTTTGGTGTTCTACCTCTATTTGCAAGATCGGCTTTACAGAGTGGAATAACACGTAATAATAATCTGCCTGCCCTAAAAACAGGTCCCTGTGGTTTATGGAATACTTTCTTCTAAACTGTCATGTAAACCACACACACACACACACACACACACAAGTTGGCGCAGATACAAAGGTTTTGAAAGAAAGAAAGAAAGAAAGAAAGAAAGAAAGAAAGAAAGAAAGAAAGAAAGAAAGAAAGAAAGAAAGAAAGAA
>JBAMIG010000012.1:8647747-8669003 GCA_037177335.1 Kiunga ballochi
TTCAGTGTTTATATCTTATCTGCTAAACATTTCATTTGCTGTAGTGAATATGTGCAAACCGCTGATTGTAATGGTTTTTTTTAAATGACAGAAGAAACCATTTTCCATGACACTAATGGTACAATCTGTGAGCCACATGGCACAGAACTAGTTCATAAAGATAATCTTATATGTACAAAAAGTGTGATCATAGTGACAAGTGGAGAAAATGAGTGTCAATAAGATTAGCAGGCTTTAGCTGATTTATACTATTTGACATTGTGACTCCTGACTGTCACCATGCCAGAAGCTTTTAGCTGCCAATAAACTGGATTAGACTGGATTTGTTACATATCAGAACATGTTTGGGTCTATGTTTCTGCTTTATTAACTATGTACAAAGAAAATTATACCAGTAAAACTTTTTGCTGTAGAAAAATTAAGTTTAAATAGTTACGTTTATGTGTTCCTACTACCTTCAGTCCCCTACAGTACCTTCAGTAAATATTACTGGGCTTTGTGGGGTCTCACATAATTAGGATTTGTTTACATTTTTCAGTCTGCATCAGACTCCATGGCACCGTTTCTGCAACTCTTTCAGACTCAGCCATGTTACATGTTAGACATCAGGATCGTGTGGAAAAACAGTTTGTTTTAATTTCATCAGGTGGCAGCTGGACTTTGGGAACTAACGAGCATTAGGTTTGACTCCAGAACTTCTCAGAAGCCAGGAAATCCCATCTAGAAGACCTGACAGAGATTCTGCCACTGTATCCTGCACCTAATAATAAAAAAAAAGTTAATACATAAATAGACACTTATTACATGTAGAAGCCTTTCAGCTGGTTAAATGTTTAACAATTACCATCCAGCGGTGAGAGAGCTGTGGAAGCTCAAGTCTCTTTGCCATGGAAATGCAGGGAGTTCGACAATTAATGGCACCAACTGTTTCTCTGGAGACACAAGAAAGCACCAGCAAAGCCTGGGATGTGGATTTCCCAGCACAGCTCAGCACTGTCCTAATCTGGGCAACCTCTGATTTCCAGTCACCTACAAATGAAAAAAATCAACTTTCTGCTCTGATTGGTCAAAAATCCTCAATAATGTTACATGACATTCAGTGTAATAGAAACTAAAAATATTTAAAAAGACATCATCTTGCACCTTTCTCAGACTCTGCATTGGCTACATAAATGAAGCCATCTACTGCCTGGCACACTTCCTGGACATGAGGTGTAGGGCTGTATACTGGGTAGCCCGAGTCATCAGTTCCCTCAGAAGTAAAGAGCTTATTACTGACGCTCTCCTGCTGCACTCTGGCTCTTTCTCTCTCTGCCCTGCAGACACAAACACATAAGGTTTAAATACTCCACTTGTTTTCATAGTGATATGCATAAATATGTTTACGAGCAATAGCAAGTGAGTAACATTTTACTGACCTGTTGGTTGAATACAGAGTTAAGATGTTAAATTTGTGTTGGTTATTGAACACATAGCTGATCCCTGACCCAATTCCTACAACAGGAAAAAGAAGTAATTAAAAGACCACTGCTGTTTTGATTCCTTCTTTTGGGCATCTTGACTGACAACAAGTTAGCTACTGGGCTAACACTGCCACCTAGTGATGTACATAAAACATAACTGGTTCTCGGGATCTATCATCCGGCATCTTTTATATTCAATTCAATTCAACCTTATTTATATGCATCCCTTCTCCAACAAACCTGCTGAATTCCCTTTTTCTGCATGTCACCCAGCTCTGCACAGGCCTGGTTACAAGCCATTCATTTGAATCAGATGTGTTGCACACAGATTGCATCTAAAAGTTGCAAACGGTAGGTCTCCACGACTGAACTTGGGCACCCCTGAAAACGCTTTTTTGTTTACATGTGAATTAGGGTTTGCATAGATAAATGATCCTGTAGCTGATTAAAATCGATAGGAATAAGACAAGCTTTATTGTGATTTTCATAATGAAATAGGGTATTAATAGGAATGAAATTAGGTATTAATATCTCACCGTTTATCTGTCTTTGTGGTGTGCCTGAAACAGAAAGCACATCTGGTGCATGCATCATTCTTGTGACTAATGACTCATCCAATTGCTCAATGCCAGGACCAAACATGGCATAGCGAGGTTCAGTTGAAGGCACCAGATATTGAAAAAAGGAGGTTACAACTTCATATGCTGGTCTTGAAGGAAGCCATTGCTGTCTGCATGAAGGGCAAGCTTTAAGGTATCTGTTGAAACAAAACAGATGTGGAAAAAATATGTAGCAAGGTGTCACCAAATGACCTTAATGCAAAGCAGCAGAAATACATACTCTGACATGTAGTCATATTTCCACTCTCTTCTCTTATCCTGCCCTTCCTCTCTATTTTCCAGGCTCTCGTCTTCATCGATAAGCGGTGCATCCAGCAACTCCAGATGGGGCATGGTCACATGATCAATGGAAGTCCAGTTTGGCATGTCCCGCAACAGGAAGTATCTCCATAATAATGGATCTTTCACCATGGCTCTCCAGTACTGACTCGTAGCTCCCAGACAGCAGATATCAGCAGGAGAGAGAAAGGTCATGATCAGGAAGTGTATGTCCACCTTCAGGAAGACCAAAACAATTTGTTATACGTTATAGCACCCCAAATGTTCCACAGCATAACAAACACTAAGCAAAAGAAAGGGGAAGGACAGACACTGTAGCTGTCATAATACAGTTCAGATTAGGACACACATGTTGATAAAAAAAAATACAAAAAACTTGTAGGCTGCTGTGGTTAAATGTTGTATTAAAATATTGCCTCGTGTACACAAGCCCTATCAGCAAAACAAACTCAAAAAATTTAAACTGGAAAATCATTATGAAGCTACATTTGAAGAAACAGCGGGGAAGACAAAAACTGTGACACTTGCATATTATTTTAGTGTTATTGTGAACACAACTCTTTATTTATAAAATATATGCAAAAGGTAATATGTTATCACATACCACCTGTATACAGTAGTTATATCATATATCACCTGTATTTCTTAAATTGCCCTTTGTACACCTAGCCATGCTCCAGAACAAATGTCACGTTTGTTTAGTTACCAATTTCTAAAAGCTGCCATTGCATCTGTTCAAGCCTTTCTTGTGTGCTTATGCTGCAATAAAATTAAAAGTTAGCTCATATGTTCATACAATTAAATCTCTACGTTCCACCAAGAATAAAACACGTTTGAGATTTGTGAATTACTGTATTGTTTTAACATTTAATAGCGCCCCCATCGGAATATGGGGCTTTAACAAGCGACTTGTAAACAGATAAAGCTATTCTTTTATTTACCTACCTGCCATTTGTAAACATATACAATGTATAGGCTATATATCTATTCAAATCACAAACGGAGCGAGTCAATATAAGTTCCACAAACATCTTGTCTTACCGGTAAACTGTTGAAAAATCCCGATTGTGGTTCGTTTCTGGGATCTGCAACTGGAATGAAGTCATCTTTGGCAACTTTATCTGGAAAATACCGGTCTCTGAACCGCCTGAGGCTTCGAATCACTAAAGACTCAAGCTGTTGCATCTTTTCTGTCGTGACTTAATTTTAATGTGAGCAATCAACAATATAGTTCTCAAACTGAGACGACAGCAAATTTGACGTTTCTTTCCCCACACTTCCTCATTGGTGGAAGTAATGCGGCATTGTGGGTAATGAAGTTCTATACCTCTACCGATCTAGCAGGTACTAAAATGCAACAATTTAAATACTTAAGAAAACAATAACAAAATGACGTTATTTTTCCTTAAACAAAGCCCGTGTTTATTGTCAACAAGGACATAAAAAAATTATTTCTGTCCAAACATTTTTTTTTATTAATAGTTACACTATCAATGTTATTCAAAAGGAGTGGTGGGGAGAAGGAAATTGAAGCAGATGGGTATATTAGTGACACAAAGTTGGTATGTACAAACCCAAACATACTTAATAATTGGTCATGAATACATAAGTCGGCTTTTAAACACCTTTTTTTCCATTTGTGTGTACATCTTTAAAACACACAAAATATTAAAACGATATATTTTTAAAGCATAACAAAATGGCAACAAAACAATAAATACAAAGGTTATTGTGCAAATGTTTCATTTTCAGCTGGATTATCTTTAAATGTGAAACAATTCTTAAAATGAAAGATGCATGTTTTTTGTTCTAATTAATATTTAATAAAAGTAATGGTAATGTTATTATAACACATTCTTAGAGCAAAACCAGTGCCCAGGCAGGTCTGCAGACAGGATGATAGCTGCTTAGTCAGAATGATAGGACATTGACTCCTGCAGCCTCCTTGGTACCCTGCTTCAAACCTCCAGTCCTATACTTTCTGATACTGTCATTCACCTGCTTTGGCCGAGTTGCTTGGCATAAGATTAGGCTGCCAAAAGACACTGATCCAAATACCCCTTTCTGCACATAAACTTCATAATTGTGCCTTCCCTTAATCTTCAACACCATTACACATCTCATGATGGACTCCATCTTTATTTGGGATTGACACTGAATACTGAACTTAGAGCTGTGCCAAAGGACAACTTCAACAGAGGAACAGCCGAGTTCACTGTAAAATACTAAGAATTTCCTTGGCATTCTCTGTGTTCCAGCCCTGGCCTTGCAGAGGACCCTCACAGATGAGCACATATTTGTTGAGAATCTGAGTACCAATATCCCGAAATTGGAGATGATCGTCTCTGAGGTCTGTAGTGTCAGCGCTGCAGTCTTCATACTTGACTGCCCAGAAACACATTTCCCCGATGTACATCATCGTCAACAAGTGTGTGTCAGAGAAGACGCCTAACCAAAAGAATAGTGTTATCAAGTATGATGAAATATTGACAACACAACAAACTTTGTCATAAACATCACATATGTACCTTCAGATAGCATGCTTGCTGTAGCGCTGTCATGAAGCACCACCCCATCATTGAGCTTCACAGAGTTTCTAACTTGCAGCATCCGCATCAGGTAGCGCACACCTTCCTGAATACACTGGATTAAAACATGCATTTGATTCATTATCATATGCCACCAAAGAAACCTATGATCATTTTTCACCAAATAATACACTTGACAGTATCAACTAAACCCCCTCAGTTCATAAGCAAGATTTGTGCTAAAAATTGAAAGTCTTTTGCAGTATTCTACCTTAAGGAACGTGTCCTTGTTTTTCTTGATCCATTGTTTTCGTTGATGAAGAGTATGGCAGTACATGTAAAGCAGAGCTCCCCGTCTCCAGTAAAGGCATTCCAACAGCTCTATCCCCAACACAGACTGCACCTTTAAAAGACCAACAAAAATAAATAAATTGTATGTATGCAAGTGAGACTGAGGGATGGTTGTAGCATTCTTTGCCCTCATATATTTATGTCAAACCCATGGTGGTTATAACATAACCTACTACAGGGGCAATTGTAACAACTAGAGAAAATGAGCACAAACAGTTGGCACTCCATATTATCATGCTTCAGGTATGGATACATTAAAATAAAAGAACAATCCAGAGCAACTCCTGTCTTTTACTTTTATTGTCTGCAACTCAAATATTAAATGTTTTACTCAGAAATGTGTTTATACGTTTATATATTTCATGTAAAATAAAAAATGACATTAGAAAATAATTTAGAGACAAACATACCTCTTGCACTGGCGCTAACCTTGCTGCCATAACTTCTGGCTCAGTTAGATCTTGAAGCAGTTGCTGGATTTTAAATGGCGAACAGTCTTCAGGGAATTCTTGATCCACCAGTTTATTCTCTTCATAGAAAGTAATGTCAAGAATCACCTATGTAGTTAAAAGAAAGTACACAAAACAACATTAATTGAATATATCAAGACATGTAACTGATTATGTAGTTATAAAAATGTGAGTCACAGCAAAGATTTTCCCTTTCAACACATTAAGCTTTCACATAGTTTAGCCTTCATCATTTGCATGGAAATGAGCAAAACGTTGAATGTTTGCTGTATTATGTTACACAACTAATGCTCCACCAGTGGGTCCACTGTGCCTGGAATCAATGCATTTCAGAATGCTGTAAACATTTTTACAAAGAAAAAATTAAATAAAAGAAGAAAATGAAAAATAAAAAATATCCCATGCATTTATATTACATGTTTATTAAGTCATGCTTTTAAGAAAAGCAAGACAAAAATAGATTGAGTTTATACAGGTGCTGTTCCTTTATCCATTGTTTCTTTTTTTATTTAAAGTACAATAATTCAGAAAAAAAATAATTGCAACCTTACTAATATTCTGTCCAGAACATAGTTGCTCTTTTTGAAAGCTATTTTTTCCATATGTGACAAAAACTGATTTTAAGCAACCTGGGATGTGGTCCAGAAACAGCTACAACTACTGTTTTTTCTTCACAGCAATTGTGTCAAATTTAAAGAAAAGTGGTTACATTTTTTTAAAACCTGCTTTTAAACTGTTTAGTGTAATTTTGCAAAGGTTCAAACTTACAATTATTTAAACAGGACACAGTATTCCTTGCTTAGATAGATACATATTTATAGGACAGAACGTGATAAAATAAAACCTTGAACAACAGTGACTTGCATATATTTCTTTTTCTAGACTTAATTTTAAGTTGCTTAGTGTTGTCATCTTTTAGGGGGCTGACACACAAAGCTGTCAATCATATGGTGCACATGAAGCATCAGTAAACATCTGTTTTTCTGATGTTAGTATAGTTTATGTCCATTTTAGATATAACATGTTGACTTGTTTTCAGTAAGAGCTCTCGCTGACTAGCTTATTATGGCAATGAATAAAAGCAGTGATGACAGAAAGCAAATGGCTTAATAAACATGCCACACACAATCTCTTCACAATAACATGAGCTATGTCCTTTTGCCCAAACGTAGACTGTTTGACCTTGTTGGTAGTTGGATGTCATCATTGCAGTGTGTTAAAATGTCATTTAGTTTCCCTAAAACGGTACTTTGAGTATGTTGGATGTGGTAAAAGCCTCATACTTTCTAAATAAATATAAATCCTTATATCAATATGCTCCGCTGTATGCTGTAAATTAGGGGTGTAAGAAAATAAATATATACTGAATTCTCACAGTATTTTGTGATTATTTTATATTTAACATGATTGATTATATATAGTGCCCTATATGACTATATAGGGCACAAAATTATCTGTAACAACATACCTGCGTGTAATCCTGAAGCAGTTTGGAAAGGTTGCCATTCTCCCCTCCTTGTCTGTAAAAGCTTTTCAAGTTTCCTAGTATGGCCGACGCATTCTGTAAATAGTCATCATCTGTGGAAATACGACATATGGACATATAGCCAAAAACAAATATATAATCAAAATTAAATGGAAATAATTCAGAGTACAGTTGCAGACACGAGTGCACAGTAACTGCAGACATCCATTATTCAAAACAAGCATCTCAAGAAAATGTAAAGGTTTCACCACTTTAACATACAAAATTATAGTAACTAGCTGACGCAATCACCAGTGGTCAAGGTTATTATTTTGTAACTTAAAAACAAGTTTACATATTTAAATGACGCCATAATTACAGACGTAAAATTAAAGGTAACACTGTAATATCATTGTTTATTCTCTTAGGCTACTTATTGTTTACATATTTATTTATCATATGATTGTCAACAATCCGCTAAATTCCGTTAGCCGTTTACTCATAAACAGATGTTTTTTTTTTTTAAACTGCGAACATAGTTTGTAATCGGTACCACATAGTTATTTTCCCCTTAAATAACAATTACAGCACACGATATGTTTTATGCGCAGTTTCGTTATAGATCAGCTGTTAAGACTGCATGCTAATATTGAAAAACGTTAGGGTAGCTTGTGTAGCACTTGGCTAGCAAAACAAGAAATAATGATGAGTGCGCATAAGATATATAAACGCTAACAGTGACAAATAAAGAATATGTCTTGTCTGTACCTTGTTTTTCAGCTCTGAGACTTGAACACTTGGCGTCTAACTCAAATATCCTTCTCTCTAGCTCCAAGACTTGTCGCCTGTAGTCGTCGGCCATGACTAAAAGTACTCGTCACGTGAGCAAGGGATTAGTCACGTGTTCTTGGAACGGCACCATTATTTGAAATAAATTTGGTTTTGTTGTGTAAATTATAAACACATACATTTAAAATTGTTATTATTTACCTAAATTTATCATTTCGATAGGTAAATTCATATTAAATTTGCTATTTGCTTGCTTTATGCCAACGACGTAACGTCAACCGAGTGGTGATGACGGGGTTAAATTTCAATCAGTTAGCCGAGCCTCTTTCACCTTAACCCTTTATTGCTAGCTCCCAAGCTAAAGTCATTGTGAAACGGAGCTAGTTGGGCTGCTAGCCACATTTTGCGACCTTTCTGGAGGCATCATCTGACTTCCACTGGTTGAAGCATTTACTGGCTCCAAAACATGGCGGCTCTTAAAGCTTTGGGCAGAGCGGAGAATGTTCTCTTCAAAAACCTTCCCGGTCCCCGCAGAACCAAAATAAACTTCGCCAGCCACCATTTGAACAAGGTCTGTATTCATACTGTTACATCAAAACACTATAGAATAGCCGAAAACGTGCTCATAAAAAAATGGCTGTGCAAGATTAAAATGTTTGATAAAAAATGTTTTTAGTGGAAGAGTCTCTGGAAAATGTGCTCGTTATGCTTCGCTCAATTTAAGTGCACTTTACTGTGATATCGAGGCTTGACCCTAACTTGCAGACAACGTAACCCAACGCAACATAAAGTTAGAGTAAACTGGAGTCCTTCTTGGACAATAGTATCATTACTATTTAATTCAGTATACCAGTATGTTGCAGCAACTCATGCTGTTATCTGTATAGCTGCTTAAACTGGTTTTAAAAAGAGCAGCATGGTATTTCAGTTTGATCTCTGGTTGCAGCGCTTATTTGCCACAATACAGTTTCACGCAGTGGTTGTTTAATTAACTTAATTTTTTCTTTGTTTGCTATTTAATTTAATAACACTTGTATTTGTTTATGTATTTTTTTATATATATTTTTAACCATTTGATAACTCTGAGATCCTTGGCTGTGGATTCAGCCAAATCTCTTTCCTTTTTATTGACAAATTAAATGTAAACTGGTTAAATTTCTTTTCATCCCTTTTCCAGAATAAGATGGATTAGCAATTGAAACTTTACCAGCATATTAACTCCTTCCAGACATTTGGTCATTTTGTCACCCACTTAATAGTTTTACAAACTATGCTTCAATGCATTTATTCAAAACGTTTTTAGATTGAATTTTCTTGCAAGCATAGACTCAGTGCAGCACTTTTCATTACAAAATGCATGGCATACTTAAAGTTTGATGTACTTGACCCCATGACCTGCTTTACTTTTCCACAGGTTTGCAGTTGCTATTTTTCCACCTCCTGCAAGAGAAGTTCCCATTTCTACTCCGATCCCACTGAGGCTGTTAAAGATATCCCTAATGGAGCTACCCTCCTGGTTGGAGGTATGTATAAAATATATTCCTTTGATGTTATTTGTACATAGCGTGAACATCATCATGCAGAAATAATACAAAAGTTAGATTTAACAGTATGTTAGGGAGACATTTCACTGCAGTATGAGCTTCTGTACAGGGTCATAAACATCAAAACACAATTTCCAAAACTCTCATTTATAGTAAGGCCGAGAGTGATATTTTCCACTGCTTCACACTTTTATCTGAGGACAAACAAGTATGGCTAAAGGCAGTCTCGATCAGTATAATATTTGGAAAACTACCATCCTATTTCCACACATATATATCATAGAACTTGACATAAAGTTGTTAGATTTTCATCTTCACATGGCTGTTTTCCTCATAAATGTGCCATGTTCTTAGGGTGCTTGCCAATAGTTTCTTAATGAACTGGCATAACTAGCTTTAAACACAAATTTGTTGGTGTCTTAATTTTGCTTTTTGTTTATACATTCTGCATGGCCTTCTCTTTTGTGTTTCAATGCAGGCTTTGGATTGTGCGGCATACCAGAAAATCTCATCAACAGTTTACTGAAGACCGGTGTGAAGGGTCTCACTGCAGTCAGTAACAATGCAGGGTAAGTGTGAACATTATTTATATACAGGCATGAGAATCGTGTGAGCTAAGTTATATTTAGCATTCAGTATGTATTATTTTAACAAAGGAAAAAGTTATGTAGTTTTCAAGTTGTACTATTTGTGCAGTTTTCTTGCTGGGGTTGGACATGTGCTGTAACCTTAATATAACCATCAGAATCCTACCCATGGTCCTTGGGTTAAAAAAAAAAAGTCACTAAAACTAGTATTTTTCTTGTTGAGTACATTTTGATCTGTTCTTCCTTAGTTTGATTTTGATGGCTAATAAAGAGGTGTCGTAAGTCAACGTTATCTTGATGATCATCATAAAACACTGACTGGAGAAATACACAGTAGTCAGTGTCCGATAAGTTATCAGTGTTGCAAACACTCAGAAGTGTTGGACTGGAGCGACTGCCACCCCTTTAGATGTCGGGTCATTTTAATCCAGCGGGATGTCAACAGATAAACTTTAACTCAGATGTTTATATATAAACTCTGAAACTTGAGCCAGTAGTTTTGTTGACTTTTATTGTGGTAGCTTTTTTTTTTGTACACTTTGAAATTGTGGAATAAGCACAAAAATGCAACAATCTTCCTGTTTTTTCTCTTTGTCCACTTCAAGTCATTTTTACCTTAATGAATTTAATATCATTATAAAGAGTATTGTTGTCTTTTTAAGACTCACAAGTTTCATCATGATTTCAGTTTCATGTTTTGTTTTACTCATATAAATGCACCTTTTTATTTATCCATTTATTTTTTGTTCCATCCTTTAGGAATTCATTAAGTTCAGTAAAATAATATATCTAGTATCTGTTTTTTTTAGCAGAGCATGTCTATGCTTTGTGTTTGCATGCAAGTATCAAAGCTGTGCAGTAGGAAACACTGACTGATCCTGTTTGTTATGTTAAGTGGAAATTCATTTGGACTTTGACTTTTTGGAGATCCATTCTTACAACATATCTTTAAATGGTTTGGCTTTAGCTTGCTGTGGATGTTATTTGTTGTACTAATTTGTCTATGTTGTACCTGCCTACGTTTTTTAAAATTATAATATTATTTAATTTATTTAATTTTTAATTTAATTTATTTATTAATTTATTATAATATTAATATTAGCTAGTTTTTTATTTCCACATCTTTGTGCATTTTTAATAGTTTGATTAAGACTTTTAGACATAGACAGCTACTGAAGGTATGTTTCTGGCTTATATTATATCTTCTATAGCAGGGATCTCCAAATCTTTTCCTTAAGGGTCAGGTGTTCTGCAGGTTTTGAAGGTTTCCTGACGGAAACAACCTGATTCAAATTAACTCTACAGCCTTTTGTCAAGGTATGTTGCTGCAGGGAGTCATGGAACCTGCAGGACTTCGCCCCAGAATGACTGGATTTAGAGATCCCTTACCTACAATATAGTTGAAGTGATTTGTTTCACATGAGCAGCTAAGTAGATTATTTTTTATTTTTCTACAAGCTGCCAGGGTTCTTTGTTTTACTCACACTTGAATCAGGTTTAAAGCAGATAAGACTTTAATTATGATCCCTGCTTCAACACACCTGACTCACATAAATGAGTCTCTGAGCAGAACTTCATTGACTGTTGTTTGGTTGTAGCTGTAGGCATTGGTAACTTGTATTGAATAACTTTGGTACGATATTGGTTTGGTAAATGTTTAAGTTTTTGTAGTATCATTTATCTAGTTTAGAAGCCTGGAACGCTGCTGGGATTGGCTCCGGCTACCTGTGACCTTGAATCGGATAAGCGGTTAAGAAAATGAACGGATGGATGGTTTAGAAGTGGAATTACATGCTAAAACAGGCTTAGCATTTTGTCTCTAACATGGGAGTGTAATACTATGACTGCATGAATGTTAGGAAGGTCTGAGGTTCTACTTGTTAGTGCACCAACACAACACAACACTGGCTTTGTATGCTCTGTAACATGAGCTGACAGCATTCAGCTGCATACCAGTGGATTCTTTTGGACTGTGACAGAACTGTTTGCTCTTGCACATTTAAAAAGAATTTTGCAAAGATATATTGTTTTAAAGAAAAGTCACATTTGTTTTAGAATAATTATTAGAAGCAGCTCATGTTCTTAAATGTTCAGTGTTCAGTCTGGAGGAATTGTAGTATTTATACAGATACACATAGTCTTCCCAGGTCCACTCAAAACGGTTTTCCTTACTAAACCCTTTGCATAGAGTATGCATCACAGCATGATTTGTGTGTATGTAATGTGACTGAGTGTGTTAGATAGTATACTGATTACAGTCATCTGTTTTTAGTATTCTGAGTGTGCATGGCCTAGATATCCTGTCAGCTGACCTGAGTTGAAGACAAAGCAGTTATTTTTAAGTGTCAGCATCTAAAAAGATAAATTATTTCCTCACTCACTTGTTGGTACTTTAAAAGGAAGCTGTTAGAAAATGAATATGATTTGATTTCTGTTTTTTATTAAACACAACCAAATCAGTTTAACAGCATTTTAATGTAGATTAGTCTTAGAGGTATCTTTTAATAATTGTGAACATATAAGCAACAACGATAATAATGGAAACTTCAGACCCTGCAGCTTGGTCTAATGAATTTGGATATGGTGTTGAAGAGGGTACAGCTGGTTTGTGTCATTTGGTTGGCCCATCACAGCTTTAAATAACCTTCCTTTAGATGGATAGTAATGTGAGCTCAGTTTTATGTTTTGGAAATTAAGGACAATCACATCAATATGATGAGATGAAACTGAGTTACTTGTTTTGTTTTAATACAAAATAAGTGAATAATTTACACTGTTAAAATGTACATTTTCATTGTAACTTTTGAAAATATGCATTAGCAATTATAAGCTTTTACTTGATTGTTTTTGGCATTTGTTCAATGCATTGTTTTGTAATTTGGCAAATAAAGAGTAGATAATGCTGTGTGTGTTTTTAACAGTGTGGACAACTTTGGCCTGGGTCTGCTGCTCCAGACTAAACAGATCAAGAGGATGATTTCCTCTTATGTTGGGGAGAACGCAGAGTTTGAGCGACAGTATCTGTCAGGGGAGCTGGAAGTGGAACTAACACCACAGGTAGGCCAAAAGCAAATTCACTGTTTAATTCACATATCAGTCTAAATCCTCTGCAGACCTACAGAATATGGATCTACTACTGCACTGATGAAGCAATAGCTCTGTTATGGTTTGGCATCATATAATCCTCCAAAGTTAATACATTTGCATTAAATAAAATGAGCCAAAGTTCCCAAAACAAAGTTTTTTTGTGAGTAACATTTTAAGAAGTAGTAGCTCCATTAGAAGGGGGTAAGATACCAGTGGAGACATAGTGGAATCAAAACCATCAATGTTTATATCACAGATTGAGTTTTTTTTTTTTCAAAATTTTTAACATTGATGGAAATTTATCTACTTCATTTTGTCTTTTTTATCTGTCACATATTTACCAATAGGGTACACTTGCAGAGCGGATTAGGGCAGGCGGTGCTGGGATTCCAGCCTTCTTCACAGCAACTGGCTATGGCACTTTGATCCAAGAAGGAGGCTCTCCTATTAAGTACAACAAAGATGGCAGCATTGCCATTTCCAGTGAAAAAAGAGAGGTAAGAGTGCAATGGTGCCTGTTGTGTTTATTTTAACATATTAGTCTCACTACAAATGTTTTCCCCTTAGTTATTATTCTTTAGTTGCTTTGAAAGATGCAGATGCTACATGAATACAAAGATCTAAGATATGATATGGTCAAGTTTATAGTAATAATGACAGTAATGACATTTGTATGATTTATAGACAAGCAAACTGCTCAAATAGTATAATGCAACATGTGGGTTTGAAAGAAACTTGCATAAGAACCTCTCAGGAATGTTACATTTAAAAAACAGGAGACATCAGAACTTGTATTGAAAGACTTTGGACTTTAGTAGTTACAATGAAATAGTTAGTTTTATAATTGTCTGCTGGACCAGTGGATTGCACAAAACTATTGCAGAACTCTTATTTGTAATCATGGATTATCAATAAGTTCTATTTCCAGCCCACTGTGTGTTGACTTTACTGTTTAAATGCACAAACTGGCTTCTTTTCACATGCAGCAGTTTTAACAGACAGTTTTTGACCCTCTGATGTCTCATGCATGGGACATTTTTATAAAGCTCTTTTCCAGTATCACTTCTCCAGTATCACTTCTCCAGTATCACTTCTCCTAAAAAAAATAAACCACGTGAACGAATAATACTGAGGTTTGCTGAACATGTAAAAGGTCAATTTCTCTTTATTCTTGGAAGTCTAGACCACATTAGACCAGCACATGATTAAAATCTACATTTTCAGACTTATTGTAAACATGTAGATTCATTAAAATAGTTTCTGATTTGTGAAATCTTTTATCTATCTGTGAAAATGCTAAATAGGGTCATTTTGTGTGTTTTTAGTATTTAGACCATATTTCTTGTTCCGATCAAGAACTACATTATGCATAGTTTTCAAACCTGAACTAAAATATCCTGAAGAGCCTTATTTTATTTATATATATATATATATATAATATATATATATATAATTTTATTAAAACTATTTCTAATTTGTAAAACCTTCATCCTATTCGTGAAAATGTAAATTATGGACTTCTTAAATGATGTTGCAGAAACTTAACCCAAACGAGGCATTTTACTTTTCTCACTGCATTTGATCCAGAAAAAAAGACTAATAATAAAAAAGACACAAGTTATAGATCATAATACATGTCTAGTGTCAGGGGTCACTGTGAACGAGTGGAAGACATGTGCCATCTCCGCCCATAGACGGATTCAATTCTTGATACACATGTAACACAAATATGCTTTGTTGTGTTGTCAAACAAAAGATTTGCAGGATAAGTGTAATATATGTGTAATATGCTTTGATCACACTTAAGTTTTAAATATTAAACACGAGTGTGAAACTGCAGAACAGCTGTTCACTGTGTTCTTTTTTACAGGTGCAGGAATTCAATGGCCGCCATTACATTATGGAAAAAGCCATCACTGGAGATTTTGCTTTGGTCAAAGCATGGAAAGCTGACAAAGCAGGAAATATTGTTTTTAGGTAATTGATGAAAATGTTTCCGGGATTACAGATCAGCATTAATCTTTGTAATTTGTGAGCAGATTCAAGTTATCACATGAATTTCTTAATTTATTTAGACAGAATCAGAACAACCAATTGTTACTTTAACATATTAATTGATATCCTAATCTATTATGACACAGTCTAGATTATGTTAACCTATAATAAGTGACCTAATTCACCATTTTATTGCAATAGTACTGGTAGATGTAGTTACATCTTTCTCCACAAGATAGCAGCATTCACCAGGATCTACCATCTGATTATAAATCTCAGAATATCAGATTGAACATCATACTAGCTTTTTTTCCTCTTTGAGTTTTGTTGATTTATTTTCATATTTTTTAACGCTTATTTTTTTCTTTTTGGGTACATCAGGAAGACAGCCAGGAACTTTAACCAGCCCATGTGCAAGGCAGCCAAAACCACCATAGTTGAGGTAAGCATTTTATAACTTCATTGCATGCTTTACATGTCTGCCTTCAGCACAATTTCTTGACACGTTTCTGTAATTGATATTACTAATTTGAAATCTACACCTGTGCTATTTGTTACATAGAGTTTATTATCCAAGGACTTTTTCATTCATGGCTCATAAATAAAATTAATATAAACACTGATATTTGTCAGAGCTTCTATTTTAATACTAAGTCTTCACATATTAATAAATGAGAAATTGTAAAACCATAAACTCAAGAAATGACAAACTATAGTATTTTGCCATCTCTGCATTGTCTACAACATACCTGATTTTATTCTGTCTTTGTATTTTTATCACTTGCCAAGGATGTACATGATTACCATCTCATTTATCTGTGTGCATATATGTTTTTTAAAACTCCTTCCCTCTAACACACTAGTGACTTTGCACCTCCTATATAGACATGGCTTGATTCAGCAGCAGGAAAAAAGACTTTGTGTGTGAAAACCATAAAATAGAAACACTATCTGAAAATGAACGGGAAAGCTAAGGTCTGTCATAAATATCAGCAACACAACCTAAATTTTCAATTATTCCATGCTTGCTGAACCCGAATCTGCTGAGTCGCAGTCTGCTGTTGATTAAAAATGTCAGGGAGTGAATGGGGAGAGTATATTTCAACACCACAGACAGAGCTGTTATTTACTCTGTATCATAAACTACTCTTTTTATCAGTCAACACAAAAAACGTCTCATTGTTAAAAATAACAAGAACTTCTTGGTTCCAGCTGTTGGGTGTTACAGCTGATAGTGTGGATGTAGCGACAATCGAGCTAATGATGTCTCTTAATAAATTATGGGGAGTCATTGTGTTGCTATAGTAGTTATTCTACTGAATATGTGCCTGGTGAGACGCTGAGGGTGTTTGGCAGAATGCTGTTATATCAATTATAACTATAACAGTATAGCAGACTTGGATGCAAGTGTATAGATGGATATTTAATTGCACATCTTTTTGCACTCAGTCATGATGTCACAATGTTCTTGGTGAGCAGCGAGAATGTAAAGATTTATTGAAATGATTAGACAAGCCTTTTAGATGTTTTTCTAAGATTGTTTTTGCGGTATTTTTACTTCAAATCAGTGCAAGTGGATGGAAATGGAAGAGGAGAAGAGATGACATAAGTTGAAAAAGATTCCAATCTCACAATATCACAAGCTTTCTGGATGCACCTGTCATACTTCAGTTAACAAGGTCTGAGAAGTGTTTTGAACTCAAACATCCTCTGCAGCTTGTTTGATGGGGAAAAAAATTGGCATATTTTTAATTGGAGAAAACAAAATGTGCACCTCCCTGTTAGCTAGACAACTAATTATATTAAAAAAAACAATTTAATTTTCCTGAAAAATCTTTCCAAACTGACACAAATCATCTTATTTACACAGGCTTTACATCTAAATGTAATTGATCTGTCTCATGTGTAGTTTGATTCTGCCAGCAGTGAGAGAAGACGACAACAGACAACTGGTTCAATTTCAACGTAGTCTTTGAAGACTTCACACTGTTCTCTTTTTTTTCTTACATTTTTTCATGCTGAACACTCATCTTCAACATGCCAACTGATTTGTCACATCCAGTGGGGCAAACATTGTCATTTGTGCTGCAGTGTGTCAAATGACATCACAGTTTCATAGCAAAACCTGCATTAAAGGGGATTTTCATCCTTATTTATACTTTTTCACTTTAAATCATAGAATGAGATGATATAAAAAAAAGCTGGTTTAGTTTTCAAGGAAAGCTTTTTTTCCTTTATAGCACATGCTCCCTGTTGAAAACCACCAGTACAACGGGACTCATAGTAGTTTAACTCTGTGAACATAAGCTGTGTCTTTGTTGGCTGGATTAAGTTTATTCTAAAAATGGATCTCAGTGGATAGTTAGCCTCATCCCGTTAGATGATGGACTTTGTTCTGTCTGGGATTCCTGCTGACTAATGTTCTGCCAGTCCACCAGGGCATCGTCTTTTCTTATTATTGTTGTTCAACAAGTGTGTGTGCCAACTGATGATGTATATATTATTATTATTTGAATAAAAAGCCAAATTCTTGTTTAAATGCTTCCAAAAATGTACAGATATGTAGGTTACCAGTAACTTGTTCATTGTGATTACCGGTATATACGTATTCTGTACTGCAGGTTATAAGCTTCAGGTTCAGGAATGCACCACTTTTAGTCAATTGGACTCATGTGAATTGTGTAGATTGATTGATTTGCAGCATATGTGATATACTACCTTAAAGCAGTAATACTACTTTATGGTGTCTTGTTTATGTTGCTGTACTCAACATAATTATCAATTATCACAATTATCTATCACATTCTTGTCTTAATTAAGTTAAATTTATCCTTAGGTCAGTCATCTATGTGATGATTTGTTAATATATATATACTGCAGCAAGATGTCTGTTAATTTTCTCAGCTTGGCAGCAGGTCAAAACAAGGTCTTGGACAAACATGCCCAGCCTTTGTTGTGACAGTTTTCTTTTCTGTATCTCTTAGTCTGTAAGCAGCCAGGTATAATCCAGTGTTCCAGGCCTTAACAATTAAATGACTGTCAAGGAACAAGAGTTTCAGGCATTAATGGAGAGAACTAGAGAAGACTTCAGGGAACTTGTGTGACATACATTGCTTGAAATAATGAAAGAAACACATAATTGTTACCCTGTAACTCATCAGTCAATCTTCTGGGACATCAGTCTGTCCTTTTACTAACACTGATTGTAATTCAGTTTTACTTGCTGTTGTGCAAATGGAACAAACGGAGGGAAATGAGAGGCAGTTCGCAAAACACCCCTGGTAATGAATGGTCCTGCAGTTGTTAGCCACACCAGAGCCTCACAAAATGACCTTCAGTAGGTCACAGATGTGCATGTTTATGCTCAAACTGTCAGAAACAGACCTCATGAGGATGGTTTGAGGGACAAATATCCACAAGTGGGGCCCACACTAAATTCAGCTCAATGCAGTGCAGCCTGATGGGCATTTGTCAGAGATGATCAGGGTTGATCACACTAAAGCGATTAGGTACTGAGTTGAGAACCTTAGGCCCATTGTAAGTTTAGTCTCCCCATTCACCCAGCCTGAATTCATTCAAACACTTCCGAAACATCATTCTTTGTTCCATTTATTGCCACCATGTTGCACCAGAGATCCAAGGGTTGACTCCTGACCCAGGTCTACAAACACTCATCAGGAACATACCCAGGTGTTGTTGGGGAGTGCCTACAGTCATTTAGAGGCAACAAATAAAATTGAACCGCTTATTGAATTTCCTTTAAGGATTTTCCATAAAAATATGGTCAGCTAGCTTTGCTTGTACTTTATTTTGGGTACAATGCGTAATTCGGGTAAGGATTGTGTTATCTGGGTTTAACAGAAACCCCAATGTGATGACTAAAGATTTTTAGATGGACTATCTTGTTTATCCTCCCTATTGTCTCTAATATACTAGATTTTATTCAAACTTAACTAAATTCAGTCACATTGTCACTTAAGAATAATTGTTGTTGTTTACATGTCTTCTTTTTAACAGTTTTAAAATTGTAAGTGTTTGAAAAGGTGTCAGAAACCACAGTAAAACAAAATTTAAATTATCAGATTACTAGCTCTCGCCATGGTTGCCAGGCAACAAACCCTACTATTCAATTGCTCAATGTTCCATGCTATCCAGCTGGTCCAGTTTTTCCCTTATCAGTGATACGGTTACAGATCCCTGTGCATTGTGGGAGTCGGTGTACCAGGGGCTAAATGAGAGCAATGGTCTTTTAACTGCTATCAGTCACAGTAAATGATTCAGCTCTGCACATGTTGTGTGTATGTGTTCCAACAGTCACACATAAATTAAATTCTATGTGTGTATTTTTATTTTTATTTAACTAGTCAATAGGCTTTAATTGGATATATTTTCCATCCATCCCACAGTATAGGGTCCCATTGTACATCTGTGTTGACTAAAAGGACAGCACCTTTTGTTCAGGCTTCCATGCTGTATTGTTTGTGGATTTTATTAATGCCTTAAACAACAAACAGCAAAGCAACAAAGATTATGAGACTCAATTTTAGTGTCAACATACCCTACTTTACCTTGTTGATTTTTTTTTTTTCCCAATAAATCTTTTTCTAAATTGACAAAGGATTGAAATACTTCGCATATTTGTCTCATCATTTTCTACTTGAACAATTTCCAAACTTGACTGTTGTGTGCATTTAGAAGTGGAACATGCTCTGTGTGTTTCTGCATGCAGCAGTCATGAGGAATGATGCAGTGAGTGGTCTAGCTGATCCTCTTTACAGCTTTAGAGGCTTTCTTTGAAGAAAGTGGAATCAAAATGATAAAAAATAAAACGACAACAAAAGAACCCTGTCTTATAAAGCATTCATTCTTGGCAACAATGCAGATAGGTGCTCTGAAATGACAGCTAGCCAGTAATTGATATACGAGTCAAAGTGTCATCTACAAACCCAATGCTTTGGCATCAATTTACTTTTAGACAAATAATAACAGCAGATTATATAGCTGAGGTTTTTGCCTGACACATTTTACTGCTTTGTTTGCTGTTTTTACAGTTTGTAATTGTGCTACTGAGAAAAGTTGTCACAAAGTTTTGTTTTTAAAAAAACATTCATGCAAGGAACCTTTTTCTCAGACACAACCATCATGTGGGGAGTTTTATTTCTTGACCCTCTCCATCTATACAAGAAAATATGTTTTATCCTTAAAAAAATTACTCTTGTAAAGAGACATTTTTGGATTAACCATAAACATTTGTGCTCAATATTTTTGACAAGTTATGAAGATTTGAGTTTTTTTGAGGAAACTCCAGAGAAAATTTCTTACAATTTATGAAATAAAAGCTGCAAATTGTTTGACTTGCAATCTATAAAAGCACAAATTAAGAATACTCACAACCTGTGGAAATGGGTAACTTTGTTTTTTGCTGATCCTGTTACACCTATACCTATAAAGAGTCCCGCAGTAGAGCTCAATAAAAGGAGAACTAGTACTAGTCAGTGTTGGGTAAAGGTGCCTAATTTTAGCAAAATGTGAGCTTCATTTGACAGAAATCCACTTTGATACAAACCAGACTTTTCAGGATGTATTAATGCTTTAAGGTCATATCTACACAGTATTTATCTGATCTGTGATATATGCTACACCAGGAATGTTAACACTATTTTCAAGTTTGTGCCATTTTTTTCACTTTGAGCTGAAGCCTCTCAAGAACAGATTGTGGTAATTGCTGGGTTTGAAAGGCTCCAACTACAGTAAATTGCAGTAATATCAAAAAAGAGATGAGTATAAAAGCTTTTGACATCCACAAAGAAAGTTAGCCGCTCAGTTGTGAATGGAAAGAAGAAAGCGATGCAGGTCACAATGACTCGCTGTTACTGTGATCACTTTGGAATGTAAGATCACACATCTGCCTTTTTTCTTTCTGGAATATTGATAATGAAAAATGTCATTACACTGGAAAAAAAAAAAGCTGATATCATGAACATATTTTATTTATTTATATATTATATAATGTGTGTATAAAATATATATATATATATATATATATATAATATAAAATGTGTATATAAATAAATAAAT
>JBAMIG010000012.1:8690446-8708903 GCA_037177335.1 Kiunga ballochi
TATGTATCATTGTATATATATATATATGTATGTATGTATGTATGTATGTATGTATATATATATATATATGTATATATATGTATGTATGTATGTGTAGAAAATCTTCAGATCACAAAGCATTAGAATATGTTTGTACATTGAGGATCCAAAGCACTATTATGATTTTATGTGTTTTTAATGAGAGGGACTTTATGTTGGAGACAATTTTGTTGCATAGCTATAGGAAAGAGAGAGGCTCTACTCTCGGTTTATAAGCCCTTAAGTCACTGCCTAATTTATAAATGTAATTTCTTTTTGCATGTTCTGTAAGATTTTGCAGTTCAAATTTAGGATACAAGTTAAAATGAATGATGCTTGTTTTGTCCAACGTTTAACCAGATAACTAGAACCAGAATGTTTTCTGTCCTTGCCCTTTTAGGGTAAGATGGTGAAAGGAATGGGAGGAGCTATGGATTTGGTGGCTAGTGCTGGAACAAAGGTGGTGGTCACCATGGAGCACTCTGCTAAGGTACGCATATAAAGACGTCAACGTGTGATTTTTACACACTTGTTCTAACTAATATTTTCTTTTGTAAGCAATCCAAAACACTCATTCTTTTTCCAAGGACTAAATCTAACCCATGTCACATTTACTTGGCAATTTCCTTTTCTCATAATGGGACATCCGTATAATATGTAACCACTTCCTCTAATAATGAGTATAAGTGCTATGCCTGGCAAAGTAAGAGTCTGTTAATGGATTGCTTAATGCCTTTTTTACCAGGGATTGTCAGCTCATTTAGATGAGGTTTTACACAGAAAGGATTACCTGTTCATTTGTCTTCAGCTAATTTAGATACAAGCCTAGAATCAGACTTGCTGTTTTAGGAGGAGTTGGTCAATTAGAATCGTGCTCCAGCTCAAGATAAATAAACCCCAAAAGCTTCTGAAAATAGAAGCAGACAATCCAACCGAATTGGTTTACTTTTAGAAAGTCCAGACTGATATGATGCTAGGGCAACATAACAATCTGCATTCACATGTTGCTTTTTGATAAGGAAACTCTGGCGCTCTGCTTTAGTGATTGAATGATAAACAAAGAGTGCTTTTCATGCATCATTGTATGCGTTTTGGTTTTCCTCAAAGGGAAGATTGTGACACAATCAAGTGGAGCATATATTCTGTATACCCTTTAGGAGAAGCATGCATATACCTCCCTGTAAATAAATGTAAAACCTGCAGAGTATAAATATGGTCAGTGATGCATACAAAGTGACTGACATACCCAGTGGTTTGCTGTAATAGTAAGGACTAACGGGGCTGTGTACATATCATGGCTGCCACATATTCCAGCCTTTGTTTGGCATGTAAGCCACTCACATAGACACAAAATAATGTGTTTCAGTTGCAGTATTGACTGCGCTTGTGCCAGAAACAGCATTAACATGAGATCAGCAGTAGAGATGATGGTGAATATTCAGACCTCCTTCACATCTAGTGGCATCTCGATGATTTTTTCTCCTTCTTACACAGTGGAAAACACTTCTGCTTCAACAATTAGCAGTAAATGAGGAAGCTGATGGTTATGGATATAAAGTAACTGAGATTGGTGTTTTTTTTTTTTTTACAAACCCCAAGTGCTGTACACTGTCCCCTAGCAGTGACCTCCAGTAGTAAAGGTTTTGGACACATCATGCTTCTGTTGTTTGCAGCAAATATATCCAAAGATGTGGTGGAACATATATTTATGTACACTTGTGTGCACAGCAATTATTTCCCAGCTCTATTTGCCATGTGGCAAATACTCAACCTTTGCTTTGACCGATTGCCTTTTTTTTCAGGGGGGAAAACACAAGATTTTGGACGAGTGCCGCCTGCCTCTAACAGGGAAACAATGTGTGGACCGAATCATCACAGAAAAGGTGCATTTCTACCTTTTTTTGTTTGCAAATTTGCCTCAGTCAACCTCCGTTTAAATGGATAGATATTTGTCATAGACGTGCACTTATAACTTGTTTATTTATTTATTCATTTATTTATTTTCTGCACTCCTGGTACAAAACAGCCATTTTGTGAACACCTGTGATTCAATCAAATCAATTCAAATTCAAATGTAAGTCCCTATATGCAGTTTTGAATGTTGGATACAAAGAGCATTTTAAAAAATGGTTCTATCAGACCTACATTTTGCACAAATGCAACAAAGTAAGACAGACTAGTTTGCAGGCCATGAAAGGAAATGACTGCAATTCATAAAATGACAATGCAGTCATTGTTGAGTGTTTTTTGTGTCACATCAAGGTTTTCTGCGGATCTTATTTATTTATTTGGTTTCCGCTGTAATCTTTATATCAGTGCTAAAAAAAATCTGCCTTTGCTTTTGATATTGTAGAATATTGTGAATTAAGTATAAATAAAAGTGAGGAAAAGCCTTCAGAAAAACAACACAGCTAATCAATATGTTTTTGTTGTTTTTTTAAATTTTCTACATAAAATCAAGGTTATCTATTTACCCTGAAGCTGTGAGTGACTGACACTGAAAATAAGAGAAAATTAGCTGTTTTTTTTTTTTTTTTTGGTCACAGTAATTCCATTTTCTGCCTTATGCTAGCAACAAGCAGAGAATACAGAGAGCACAAACCTATTAAACACAGATCGTGCACATCTTTTTCTCTTAACTGCATCTACCTCATACATGTATCTGAGAATGATGTGGCATTACAAGAAGGAATAGTGTTTAATGAGCATAGTTAATTATTTTTATGTTGGAAAATATTACATTCTTCATGTTTCTTTTTAACTAAACATCTTGGTGTTGATCTCATATCGGCGTCATGCAGGTTAAAGCTCACATAAACATTTCACACTCTTGTCAGGGCTTTTTTCTGATATGATTGTCATGTAAGTGTCAGTCTTTTAAACTGATAACTAAAGTAGTCATTAGTTTCAGGTGCAGATTGATTGCTATGATTTACTGCAATTTCTTTGGTCATTAATTCTGATATATGTTATGCATGTGTCCATTATCCATGTCCATACATGTCGGCTTGCAGCTATCTATCACGTGCAAATGTCTGGTTATCAAGGCTTTTGAGACTGATTAAACAACGCCCATGGGCTGGTTGATGAACGTTGCTTTCCATTTTTCATTAGAAAAAACAGATCATAGGGTGAACTTATGTAAGGCGGAACATTTCTTAATGTGTAACCATCAGATGAGGATGTAACTAGATGAATAACAGAACACATTAAAGAAAAAACAGGAGGAGAAGTGTGTATGTGTGTGCGTGTGTGTGGGGTTAAAGCCCAGAGATGCAGGAGTAGCCAGGGAAGCTTGGCACTGATGCAGTTTTGTGTATACGCTGGTCAGTTTACTTCTGGGGGTTTTTGCCATTGGACCTGAAAACATGACCTATCCGGGGCCTAAAGAGCTTGTTCATGTCTTCCTGCCCACCCCCACCTCACTCATTCTTTTCTCATGAGCTAGCTTTTGTTGTCATTGCACAACATTTCTCAGCAAGCATTTCTTTCAACATTTGTAAAGGTTAAAGCCCTTTCTACTGCCTTACATGCCCTGGTACCATCTCCTCTGCCTACTTTTCAACTTTTCTCGTTTTAACTTGCTGCAACCTCTCCTGCTCCTAAAAACTGTCATCTTTCTTGACTACATGCCCAGTCTTTCTACTTTCTTGAATTGTAGCAGTCCATAATTTAGGACTTATTTCATCCCTTCCTCTCTCTTGCAGCACATGTTTTCCCCTATTTCTTTGTCTTTTGATTCTTCTACACCCACAGCCCTCTTTTTTTTCTCAACTTTAGTCATCTGATTCTATGTCTCTTGTTATTTGAATACATTTGAAAATGTGTCAGCCCTCCATCCACAACAAACCGGCTATGTTTGTCCCAAAGTATAAGTATGTTGATGGCAGTCTTTGATGAAGCCAGTCTCTTATTGTAGTCTAGGCAAAGAAAATGAACTAAAAAATTCTGACAGGCGACTGTCAGTTGGTTTTTCTTAAGGAACCTTGACAGCAATGTTGAGAGGGTACCTTTTATCTCACCTCAGCTGCTTGCTGTTGTTTTGATAATCTGCATATACCACTGCAGAGGAATTGTATTGTTTCTGAAATATTGACCTGTCTGTGTCAAAAAGCATGATTTTAAATGGGGATGCAAGTAGAGAAGCAAGCTCTGTTAACTGGCTGATGGCCAAGAAGACAGAGTGAAAATCAAACCAGGTATTAATCCACTCATTTATACTTGTAATTTGTACTTTACATCATTTCTGTTCTTGTTGGACACATCAGCATGTGAAAAGTCAAGATTAAGCTAATAGAGCACAACATAACATTCATCTGCATAATTATGAAATGTTGACATTGTCGGGGTCTGATTTGTTTCAAGCTCCAGGAGATGAGAATAATAAGTTTGTAATCTACATTAATGTCTGTCATTTCCTCAGGCTCTCTTGATTTAGCCTGACATTGAAATGCCATGCCTTCAAAAATATGTTTGAACAAGGTTCACCTGAATAAACGGCTCCAGTTGAAAAACCATTGAAAAGCAAACACCTTTGCAAATACAAACTGATCACAGGTTGTGGCTTCAAGAAAGTGTTCTGAACCGTCCAGACTCCATCCTGCAATATGTGAAAGCACTCTTGTATAAGTTATGCATTAGTTGATTGATCAGTGCTGATCAATACAATTTGAGCAGTCTTGTCCAGCATTTTATTGCCGTAAAGAAGAAACTTTATTTCCCAACTTTACTATTTCTTCCTTAAAATATGAGTGCAAAGAAAAACATTACTGAAAGCAAGGATGTGAAAGACGACTCCAAAGTTCCACATTTCTAAAGTCGGGTCACATTTACAAACCTCATCACGCTCTTTTCTTAAAGCGCTGGGACAAAAAATGCTGAGGACCCATAAAATTGTGAAATTTACAGTGCTTGACAAATTTCTTAGACCACCATCCAGTATTAGGCGTTTGTCTCTTCAGCCATAGTTTAACTGTATTTTTATTTACCAATATCTCTTTTTATGTTTCTGTAGTGTTTAATTCACCAAAATGTATTTAAGGTTTTTGGAGGTTAAGTCAGGAATTTGTCTTGGCCAGTCCCATTGAACAGATCAGGGAGTTAGTGAAGTCAAAGGGTCTCTGGGAACAGCTGGAAACTATTTGGAACTCGATAACAAAAGAGACCTTTGCAAAAATAAAAACAATGCCAGCAAGAATGCACGCTGCTATCTCAGCTAAAGGGAGTCATACAAAATATGGACATATTTGATTGTATATTTAAATAAGGACTTTTTGGTTATTCCAATAAGTTATTTCTTAATTAATATTAATGAAATTATTCATTTGAAACAAGATTTTAGTATATTATAAAGTCATTTATGTTTTCTTGTTTTCAGGCGGTTTGATATATTTGTTAAACTCTCTAAATATAAAGTATCTCAATGAAATATAATGCTTTAGAAAAGTAAATTTTCTAATCACAAAAGATTTCTCCACAGTTTTATTTCTAGCTAATGTTACTAATGTTTAGTATTGTTCTCTTTTAAGTATAATTTTTCAGTGTGGATGCAGGCTGTGCTCCCATCCTTCTCCATGACAACAGGGAAGAGAAAACACATTTATCTGAGATTGTCGGAAAATATTGATCAATAAAAGCAACCACTTGTAAGGCCTTCTGCAGAACCCTTGCCTACATGTCAATGTCTCATATAATGCTTAATACAAATCAAGGATGCAGTGGCGAGGACGACAGATGAAAGAAAACACTGACGTTGTTGTCACTGTCTGCACAACACTGTGCAAGGAAAATGTTTTGGCTTGATTGTGCAGTAAGCATCCTACCACTTGGTGTTTAAAGGGTGAAGTTGTTTTGGGTTTTTTGGCTTTATTTGCCAACAAGTTATCTGAAAACTGCTCACAGTTCATGAGAAAATTAACATGTTTATAGCAATAGGTAATTTTCAGCAGTCAAAAATGGGGGATATTAAACCATACTTCTCTCTAATTGTTGCTTTCCTTACATGATAACAATTTCTGGTCTGAATCATTTGCTAAACAAAAGTACAAATCCCCCTCCTCCATGCATACACGTGTACAGAGCATTTTCTCACCAGCAGAGCATCCGCGTCTGCACTCGATGGCCAGAGGGGATGGTAAATCGAGTGTTGTCCTTAATAGTTATGGTCTGATATGAGACTCAGGCTGGTGGAAACCTGTTGCTGAATTTTGTGGTTGAATCATCTTATGTTTCTATTAACGTTTCCAAGTGTTTTTGCTTGAAGCTGCGTTGTCAATAAAATGATGAACTGTGTGTTTTATGTGTGCTGTGAGTAAATAAGATCACCTCTGTGGTGCGCAGGGCTCGAGTTCCTGTCAGAGCCATCACTCCATCTCTTTTAGTTGAGTTTCCTCTCACCATTTAGTTCAGTAATTCTCTCCTGTTTTGAAAATAGGCATAAAAAGGAAACTGTCCATTCATGCACAGGAAAATTTAACTTATTCCTAAAATATTGTCCATTGCCTCGGGATAATGTTACCTTCCTCATTTTGTCTGATGACGATATCACCTCTGATAGCAGTTATAATTTAGCAATCAATATTAAATAATTTTTCTGTCCTGGGTTTTGTGATAACACATCCTAAAATCTTCTCATTATAATAGCTTGAATACATTGCAGAGATAACCTTTTGTTTCTTTGTTAGAGGCTAAAATGCTAATTTCATCATATTTTCTTGCTAAAGAAATGTATCTGACTTTTCTTTTAATGTTACACAATATTCTGCTTTGTTCCCACCAGACATGTAGTCTGGCAGCTTTTTATGAATAACTTTGCACCAGTCTTCATAATGATGGCCGTGGCTTTGAAGACTGCGAGGAAAAAGACAACAAAAGACTACCTTACAAATGGAGCACATTTTGTTTTTCATTTAGCATGAATATTAGAAATGAGGTCAACTGAAGTGTTTACCCATACCGTTAAACCACTTATAGAGTCAAACTGTGAGTTTCACTTTAACATTTGACCACATCTACCACAACTGCACACCTTTTGTTGCATTTTTATCATCCACCTCTGGCACATTTGGATAAATCTTTATTTCTCTTTGTTCACTTATGACTAATGTCACAGTTAGCATGTCAGACTCTGTGCTATCCGTAGACCCTTGTTCCTTGTGACATTCCATCTGTCCTGCTATATTGGAGTGAGATATTTGCCTCCTGCCCTGTCACTGTGTGGGGGTCTAAAGAGCCGAGAGTCCTGACAGGCTTTTGTTAAATGTAGGCATGGCTTTGCTTGTCATTCACTGCTTATAAAAGCATTATGGTGCAGTAACTCTCTTTAAAAAAATGTTTTGCATTGTTTCCAAAAAAAAAACTGTCATTGCTGTAGTTTATTAGCATAACATAAGGTGATTAGGACGAACCACCAAATATCTCATGTCAAACAGTAACATACAGTAAATTTCCAAGTGCTATGATTAGAAACAATTAAATGGCTCCTTGCGGTACTTTTACTTGTAAAATACTTGTCTTTACTGGCAACTAGCTCAGTGCTGTCATTGGTTTAAACAGCAGCAATAGTTTTCAATAAAGATTGCTGTCTATTAATCTCCACACTACCTGTAACTAAGTTAACTAAGCTAACAGGAGCTAACCAGCTAACAGAGACAGGTGGGCTAAAGCTAAGACGCACTGTTAGCTAGCTAAAAATCATCAAAATTGTGCTTCTTTCTGCCTTCTTACCAACGATATTGGAGACATGTCAATCAAAACACACACAATAACCCTAAATTTCAACATCTATAACACTTCCCTACACACACACACACACACAGAGAGAGAGAGAGATGTGATGAAGATAAACTCCTCTATTAACCCTAAAACTGTTTAGATTTTTTTGTATCTGGTTGTAAATATGATTATTTCTGCTATATTAATGGGGATTTATGCTGTTATGGCGCCAACCACTAGTGAAATAAGAGCGAACTGCAATGTTTGGCACTTTTGCAAAGGCTTCACTTTTAATGTTACTTATTTTCTTAATTACACAATTTAGGTTTCTTGTCCTTAAAAAAAAAAAACAACTTACTCTTAAATACATAAAAATGCTCTCGATTGCACATTGTAAAACACTCTTCCAACCTTACACAACCACATTTTCTGCAGCATTTTCATACTGGGTCTTACTGAATATATGGCTGGTTAAAAACACCCCAGTATCTTAGCTGTGCCTTGCAGGCATGTTTGAAATGTTCTCATTGCAAACATGATTTTAGGATCAGTGCTACCAGTCAAATTAAAGAAGAAATCTTACAACAAATCATCCAAGATGTAATTTTACTTGCAAATATTTACTCTCCTCATGGCTTTAGCTGTGTTACCTTTAATTTCTTTAAACTGTATTACTGTTTGTTCTGGTTTGAATAAACACCATCTCATCAAAATACTCATTTAAATAGGTGAAAAGTAGCTACATGTGCTGCTTTGTTTTGTGGATTATAGCTAAAATAAGAAGGAAGGTGTGAATATAAGCAGTACATCTTCCCTTTTTGTGTTGCTTAACATACATGAAGCAAAGAAAATAGTCCAGCTCCACAGAGATTCTTTCAGCGTTGTCACACATACAGTTCTCCTTCAACATATTTATTCATACCTTTTCATTAAAAAAATACTCTAAGTAGAAACTAAAAAAAAAATAATTATGGTCAAATATGCTACATTATAATTTTGTGAAACAAGATGTTTCTTTTGAATTGAATCACACTGAAATTAGAAATTTAAAAGCAATTCAGAAAAATATTTAGGCTAAAACCATTGAGAACCTAAAAAAACAGTAAAAGAATCTAAAAGTCTTTTCTGAAAGGTTTTATGTGCAAAAATATAAGGATATAATTTTTAAACAAATATTATAATTGAGCAAATTTACTTTCATGTTGAAAATCTTAGTGCAGTCCTTCCAGTATAATTGTTCACTTGTTTATACTGGTGTCTTCTGTTGAGGGATGCTCTCTGAAACCTCTCCTGGATGTCTCACCAATAATTGCAACTATTTTGTCATCTCCTGAATGGGTGAAAAGTGAAGTCACACTCTGCTGCTGACTGAGTCATTTATATTTTTGGGGAGGGGGTTTTCTTCCTCTTAGGTCTATTTTATAATCGGGGCTGTGACATCTCTGTATGCTACTCATCTTATCGTGCATCAAAAGGCTTAAACCTGCTTGTTTTAGAAGTAATCAATTTCCCATCAACCTCCATCATCTCTTTCCAAACAACCTCTCTTTTCCTTTTATTTCCTCCCTCTTATCTACCTCCTGTCTTTCTACCAGGCTGTATTTGATGTGGATAAGACAAAGGGCCTGACACTGATTGAAGTTTGGGAGGGGCTTACCCCTGAGAATATCAAGGCATGCACTGGCACAGATTTTGAGGTGAGTAAAATAACACTTTAGCTGCAAGTATCACATGTTTTCTTACGTTTATGTTTGACAGAATGCTATTTCTTTTTCCTTGTGGTTTCACACAGGTGTCTCCCAACCTGAGACCTTTTCAGCAAATTTAGAGGATTTTCCAGCGTCATTGAAGATGTGTTATTGGTTTGTGTTGTAGAATTTTCCTATGATAAACATGCGGTGATCCATCATCACAAGTTGGGTTAGTTAAACCTGGAAAACACAAATGCTTGGTCCAGTTTTCTGGTAATCAACGTGTAAATATGGAATGGATTTGAAATGCAGCAGTGACGACTTAAAGCAACCTTGCCTGCCTCTTTTTCTGGTGCGATGTGATGATTATACCGTTAATTTATCAAGTTACATGTTTGTTTGTGCAACTTCGCCAAGCCATTTGGAATTGCAGTCTGGAAGTAGTCTAAGCAAATTCTGTTAGAAAAATATACTGTTTCTAGGATGAATGTTACTGCTGAAATGAAATAAATAACATTTACTGTAAGTTTAAAATGTAACAAGATAAAAGATGCTGTAAGTCAGCTGTTTTAAATAGCCCCAATAAAAACAAAAAATCTGCTTATGTTATTAGCTAAATGTAATAATGTAAGATAACACTTTGTGCTGCATGTGGAAAGGAAATGAGATGTGGTTCAGAGCGTCTGACAGGGACATGTTTTTAACAAACACTTTTGCCATAATATGATTTTTTTGTGGCAAGTCATATAATACCGACCAAAAGCAAAAAGCCTTAAATTTTTTGCTCCATCATTTGGTTTGTATATAAAATCAAATAAATCCAGTGTGCAGAGTCAACAAGTGGCTTTCTTTCTTTTGGCTGATTCTTTTTGTAGAACAACAGATGGTGCATCACATGCCACTGACTGAAAGTAAAATGACTGCTTTAGGAGTAATACAGGTTAAAGCATTTCTATTTCTGGATGATGGGCTGTCATTGACATTTTTTATGTGTTTTCTGCACTTGAGTAGAGACACCCTGTCATTACCTGAGGGCTGTTACATAACTCAAGAATTCAGCCAGTGGGCTTCTGGTTCAAGAAGATCAACTGGGTTGGATCATCAAGCAGAAAAATGAAAGAAAGTGACAGGGGCTTTAGCCACTGGCTGTTGGTGTTAAATCCAGCACATCCCTTCATGACTCAAGCTGTAGTGGTACCCCATAAGCCTACAATTTCTAACCTATTTCTGTTAGTCGGAGGCAGGGAGGAGGGCAATTTCCAAAACACTGGAAATTAGGTGGAATAAATGAGTTGGAAAAGTAGAATCAAGAGGCATCTGTTTTGAGAAGAGGGTAAGTAGGTGAAGGTGGGTTTAGTAAAGTTAGTCCAAGAGCCCAGACAAATGTGTCAGCACACGGCAGAGCGTGCACTGCGTGTGCCAAGAGGCTATTTAAAGCAATCTGGTTTTCCAGCAAACTGAGGTTTAGAATAGATTCCTTAAGTCATTCACCTTTTCCCAATGCTTATACTTATAGCTGTAATCACTCTGCAATCTTAGATAACTAAAGATATTCAGACTATTCAAGTTCCTTCTGTCGGATCAACCTGCTGTTTTGCATAATTAAAAGCCCTTTTCCTTCTAAGGATCAAGAATTAGGTAATAAAACCCTTTAACTGGAACTGCCAGTGGTCTTATGGCTGGCTAGATTTGCCTTTCCCAAACTTGGGAAAAATAAATAAACACTGCAACATCTTTTGATGAGTTTTGGATTTTTTATTAAGGCAAAAACTGTTGATGCAAAGTGAATGCAATGAAAATATTTTCCACATTACACCACCTGTCTGAACTGTATGATATGGATCTATGCTTTTATGCTGTTAAAGCTGAAGTATGACCCTAACGTCTATATGTGTCTGCATCATGAAAAACTCACCAGATCAGGTGACATTGTTCTAACTGGTCTGATTAGTTCAGTGACCCTGTAAAAATTGTATCTTCACCTCAGGTATTTGCTGACAGAAGTAGCATATGTTATGGTTGCTCATTTGCTTCAAGGTGGGAAAGGTTTTACATTTACAAAGAATATTTTGTCTGCCTTAACCAATGGTTATTTGTCCTGCAGTTTTCTCATAGCTGTCCACCTATTCTTCTCTGACCTCTGACCCTTTAGACAACTGCTCCTCATTTTGTTCTTCTATAAATTGTAAACCATGGATGGCTTTTGCAGGAAAAACCGAGTAGATCAGTCATTTTGATATCCTCTGCTCTGCCTATTTGAATGTAGGAAGATTTATTTGTTTCAAAGTGTCTGAAATGTCCCTTCCTCCTCATTCAGATGCTCATGTAAATGTGAGTTTCCTTTATCAGTGATGCATATCTGAAAACATTGACTTGCTGTAATGCTATGATGATGATTTTGTCTTTGCTAACATGCAACTTAACAGATGTACCTTATAAATTTGCTCTGTGTGTGCCTGGTTGAAGCAACAAGCTGGATACTTCACCTAACCCAAACAGATTTGATTAATTTTATAGCCTATTTAAAAAAAATAATAATTTATGAATATGAGTCAACAAGAATGAGGGGTTTCAACTCTAAACATAATTCTATTGTGTTAAAGACGTGTTTGTTTATTTTCAGTGTGGTTTTGGTTTGTTTGGGGAAAGATGCCCGCTCTGGGTAATTTAAACAGCATGCGTATAAAAAGCATGGAAGCCTTGACATATTCTCCATTTTTATTCCACTCTGACCCATTTTTTTCTGAATGACTCATGTGAAGGTGGCCTGCCAGCTGATTACCACCACAGATTATTTTTTATCACACTGACATCCTATTTGCAGCTGTATTGAACAACATTCATATTATCTGAAAGGACCTGAGATAAGACGCTACATTAAATGCTACATTTTTATCAAAGTATAGAAAGCCAATGTATGCTGCATCCTGAATCCTTTCAGGATTAAAGAGGACTGTTTAGTTTTGTGTTGTAAACCCGAATAATTACTCTTAACTCTGCATGTTGCTGGTATTTAAAGAGTGACCATTACTGAAACATGTTCCGCTTCAGTGTTATTACACAGTCACGTATTGGAAGTCTACCCACCCAATGTTGCCATATTTGGATCCGTCCAACCGCATTTTCATAATTGTGGATGGAGGAGGAGGGGAGGGGGGGGAGGTCGCTAATATGTGTGTTAGGGGGAGAGAGAAAGTGAGGATGTGAGTGAATCTCTGTGTGGAAACACACGTACACACACACACACACGCACTGAGAGGGAGAGAGAGGGAGAGAGCGCGCACTCCAGGTTGGCGCAGGGACCGGTCCGGGAGAACGGGGCATTGTGCACGGTGCCAGCATGGCTTCATCTCACGGGAGAAGCGACCTGCGGTTTGCAGACTGGATGGCAAGTTTGCCGCAGGGCATGCACACTATCCCGCTCACTAACCTCGCCATTCCCGGTAGGTGTTCATTCACCATGTGAATTTGAAGGATACCCTTTTTTTTTTTTCCCCTCCGCACATTTCTGATAGTGCACGAGAAACGCACAGATTTGATGTCCGTTTTAATATAATGGATAATTAATTAGGCTACTTTTCCAACTTTGACATTTCACTTTGCATTCAGTGCAACTCCAACATCCTGAAAAAATGTGTGATTTTAACTGTGCACCATCAGAACAAAGGCTAGGACCTGTTGCGCAACGCCAGAAGTGCTATTTGTCAGTTTGGCTTGCTTGTGTTAAGGTGTTGCTGTCTGAAGGCTAAAAATAACACATACGAGGCTGATAGCTTCTACGCCCGCTTACAATAGCTCAGGTAGATCACATTCAGAGGAGACGGACTGTTTTGTGTCGGACTTGACGCGTTTGTACTGGAGAGGTGTCCAAAGAGAGGATGAGACGGTGGAGTATGAGTTCAGTCTGTATACTCAGAAATGATGATGGGGAATGAGCTGTTAGACCTTGAGCCAATCAGTGTGCACATTTTTATAACTCCATTCAAATGGGAACTGATCTGACAAAAGCAATGGCTTTTTATCATCCAGTTAATTCCAATATCTGCCGCGCAGCGATTACTACTCCTCCACGTTCATTTTCCATTTTCCCCAGTTTCTAATCTTTTGTGCCCACCCCCCTCTTTATCCCCTTTCTCCCTTTCAGTGTCAGTCTTCACCTCACCCCCCTGTTGAACTACAAATTGCCTGCTGTGTTTGGGGTTGGCATGTGGAATCATGACATGTCAGATGCAGATGGCTTAGTGCTCAGTGTGCAGTGAGGCGTGGCATTTTACCAGCACTGACCACAGCTCTTAGGGATGCTAAAAGACTCATGCATTTCATTCTTCATTTCAATCAGGCCTACTAACCGATAATACAAATGGCATAGCATGCATGACAGCATGCTAAATCATATGATGTCTGTTAAGTTATGGTTTATCCATGCCAAAAAGCATGTGGATATATTATGTTCCATTTAATTGTGCAATATTACTTTATTATTTTTTTTATTGGTCCTTTGGCTGACAGCTCAGATGCTCTTAGTCTAATCTCTGTTTGGATACAGGTTCTATAAAAAGGCTTACTAAATCTTTGCACCCTTTTTGTCTCTTTGTACAGATTTGGCAAAACGCTTGCCAAGTTAAATCTCCCAATCCCAAGGATTTTATCAGAGCTTATTTTAGCAGCAACCACGTGCTCCTTTTGGGGTGTAGGCTACATCAGATCTCTTAGAGAAGCGTGTCTCATATCACAGTTCTTTAGTCTCATCTCAGAGTGCAGCTTTTTTCAGGCTAGAATAAATCTGGGACAAAAATGAAAAGATATCGAATTTCACCTCTTGCACAAGTTTAATCTCTGCAAACCTCAAAAGAAGGTTCTTTTTTCTTGTATAAAATGATGTTGGTGGAAAATGTCATTCTGTAGTCACCATTGTACGACTGCCACAGCCTGTAACTTTGCAATGTGCTTTATAGTTTTGAGTAAAAATATCACTAATTCACTGGTACAGTCAGGATTATCCAAGTCTAAATATTTTCCATGATGTTGGACTTATGGGAAATAACTGGGGTGGTATGTAACTTTGTTGTTGCCAAGTCTCAAGTCTGGCAGAGGAATATACTGTACTATTCAAACACATTGCTGATTTGAATGTTATTGATTGGATTTGGTTGGTCTATCTGTTTCTCTTTGCTGTTGCTTGTATGTGCAACTAGTGTAGAAAATCAGATATAATCCATTTTTAAAATGACTCTCTGAAAAGATTAAGGAGTTAATAGACCAAAGGATAATCACCCCAGTCCATCATTGATGCTGAGGTGGTGGCAGTAATGGAAAAATACTAGCTAATCTCATGGTGACCTAGCTTTTTACAGGATGATTGGAGCACAACTTATTTACAAGCAAGATGTTAAGAGTTTTAAAAAGCAAATGAAAATGGAGTTAGTTAGTTAGTTAGTTAGTTACAAAGGAAGTTAATGATACACAATACTCAGGTACTGTCCTTAGATTTCTACTTTTTTAATGCTTCAGCTGATTAGTTGTTGGATGTATGGGGTGTCATGGTAAAGCTGTATACTGCTGCCTCTTAATTCTTTATCTCATTGTGGCAACTTCTCATTCTTCTGCCTCCCAGTGTTTCCACCTGTTTTCTTCTAGCCACACAACAACATGCAGGGTACCACAAGGCAACGTCTTTGTGCAATGACAGGGTAAAATAGTCTGTAATAAAAGAACAGGTTTTATTTGTTACTGAAGTTCTCTCTTATTAGCCCGAGTTTCACCTGAACTGTACCACATTTACAGTCACTTGTCTTTTTTTGCCTCCTCTGACAACTATTTTCTGTTTTCTCTCCTTGTCTTCAGGCTGTTGTATTGTTCACCATTTGATTTGATTGTGTGAGAGCTATTGGTGACTACCAGAGAAACAAAAGCAACATCAATCTTCTTGTTTTAGTTGCCCAATGGGGGGGAAAAGCACTCCATTTGTGCTGTGAATCGTTCCTTCTAATCGTTCTTTCAATTTCTTGGAAAATTTCACACCCAGTGCAGGAATAATTACATAACCAAAGCATGGCTTGCAGAAGGAGTTGATGGTGTCATTAATCTGTGGCTTTTACCTTTTGTAATTATCACTGACTCAGTGATCATGCAAAATTAGGCCAAACAGCATGCTGCTTAAAACAAATTGAAATGTTCTTAACCTCTTAAAAACATTATCAATAGAAACTAATACAATGGAGGCTTTTCTTTTTTCTTTTTCTTAAATAGACTTGCTGTCAAATTTTGGACAATCTACAGGTTAAACAAGCCAACTGACTCCCTCCCACTGTCACTGTGTTAAAGTAATCAATAGGCAAAGTGATAAAAGCTTATAGCAGAGTTTGATTGCCCTCTGGACAGTGAAGAGGCATATGACATCAGTAGCTTTCAGTAAGAGCCAGTTGTGTTGTAACTGAGTCACCAAGTATTGAAAGAATACAACACAGGCTGGAATAAAGAGATATATGAGGCACGGAGGGAAATAAAACTCATTAATCCCTGTAAGAGAAAACCCCTGCTAAGCCTTGTTATAACCATGTCGTCAATCAACATGATTGAATGGTCATGTGTATAAATAGCACACCACTTGGGGCTGTTTTCACACATCTTTTATGAACATTTATAGCTTGTAACATGCCAAATAGTTAGATTAAAATAAAACCACAATCAGGCTGTTATCTTTCCACTTGAGCTTTTTTTTATGATCAGGCTGCATCAACAATGCAGGCTTGGATGATTGACTTTGACAGGATGATCAAGTTCAGCTGAATTAAGATGGAACAATTATAAGAGTCGCAAGATGCCAATAACTCATTCATCACCAGACGTAGAGTTAATTTAGTGTTATTAATCAAATTGTCATGAGAAAAAAACATGATGTGAGCTGAGAAACACCTCTTTTCCCCACATACCTGCTAAAAATCTGAGAAATGATGGTTCCACGAGACTGAGATTTAAATGTATTTTAAAATAACTAGGTTGTTATTTAGAAAGCACTAAAATTACGGAACTTTTTATACGGCTGTGATTTAGATCAGCCTTTGGTCTATAATTCATAAAAAATCAGATTTTTATGGACATAGTCCTGTTACTCCTCTCCGCCACATGTTGCTTGTTGAGGTGAGGACATGGCAGTAGGCTTTCAGACATGACTCAGCTTCGCTTTATTTGCCACAAATGCCACTTCAGCCTCACGCTGTGCCCATCTATTTAGTAGGAGTTGGGTGGCTTGTAGCAGCTTCAGTAAAGGTTGAAAGATTACCACAGGAGAAAGAGGAGATACAGTTTATAAGGGATAGAAGACATGTCCATCTGCTGACTAAGCTGGTGAGCGAGGGACATGGCTGACTGTTTTTCTGAAGCTATTCCTAGGTCTGGTAGGTGAGAGCTACAGCCTGCCTGGCTGGCTGCACATTTTTCTGGCTGAGTTTGTAAGCAACAGTGTGTCAAAAATAATATGAATCTGTCTTTCTGTGGTCCTGTCACCTGCAGTAGAAGGAGGGATAAAATGGGACTCACAGGAATTTAATAGCATTTTCAGAGCTATGAAGGGAAATAAAAATAAAATTGAAATGAAATTTAAGTGAATTTATAAAGGAAAGTTAAATATATAGTATTGAAATTAAATTTTGAGTGTATTCTCTCTGGCATATGTTTGTGTCTTACAGGCTTGTACAGCAAATTATAATAAGAAAAAATATGGATGTACTACATGATTTTTTTTTTACACTTTTAATCAAAGACGTGCCTGAAAGATGGAAATATTTCTGGTAGGGAAGTTGCAGAAGGTAAGCAACAGAATATCCCCCTGTCTTGTGTCTCACTGTCATGTATGTAGGAGAAACTTTATTAGCCTTTCATGAAGCAAATGTTTGTTGGCTGACTGAAGAACATGGTCTCTGCAGAGAAACATCCCCTCTATTTTGAAATGTTATCTCAGTTTGCTTTTGAAAATGCATGATAGATATGTCAATAAAGTGGTAAAATCCTGGTAACGTTTTCTGTTACCTGTTGTTTGGGAATAAGGACAGATCCAATGAGAATTATTAACCAAGTAATAACTAAACCTAACTGCTCTGCATCTCCTCCATCATTGTAACCAAGATAAAAAACAACAAAAAAAACCAAGTGGATCAGCAGGATTTAGTTATATGGAACTTAAAACTTGATTTTCCTGACAACTGTATAACAGAAACCGTTTTTCCATATGAGTGAAATATTGTTTGAACTTTGTTGAATTTCAGCAGGAATCTTTTAATAGCTTCACTTTTGGATTTTTTTTTATTTTTTACATTTTCTTAGTTGGCTAAATATTTACATTTCCTCTTTGAGTTGACTCTCTCTCTCTTTTAAGGCTGTGCTCATTAATAAGAATGTGAAGACTTAAGGAAATGAGCTGCCTTACATACAGAAACTATACATTTTTTCTTATGTTCACCCCAAATGCAAATCAATCTGTTATCATTTTACTATAAACTGAAGTGATCAGTAAAGCTTGAAAATTAGACCCTGAAAGCCTATTTCATGCAGTATGCTGTTTATATTCTGACTAAAGGTTAGTATGCTTGGCTTTGGAGGATGTGATCAATTCAGTAACTTATGCTGTGTTCACATGATCCCAGCATCAGATTTACAGAGACCTCACTGAGGCCATTCTTTACACAGCTGACCATAATAACTGAAGCATTTAGGTGATAACTGAATTGTGTACTTCTGGCAAAGGGGTAGCAGGTGAATGAATTGAATTAGGTAAAGATTACCTTGCAGGGAGTTAAAATAAATCTTTTTCTTTTTATGGTTCCACAGGGTAGCCAAAATAAAAACAAAAAAGAAAAAAGTCAGAGCTCTTTCCGCCTGTGACTAGATAACTTCACTACCACATAAGCCATCAAACAAGAAATATGAATGGCATCAGATGCTGGACTAAACAACTGCAACTGTAACAAAGGGTAATAAATAGTTTAGTTTTGAGACAAATTGATCAAGAAAAAAATGTAATTATTTATAACTGAGTC
>JBAMIG010000012.1:8713477-8728990 GCA_037177335.1 Kiunga ballochi
ATATATATATATATATATATATATATATATATATAATTTGTTCCCAATCTCACCTTTAAAACTAAAGGAAAAAGTAAGTCATCAGATGCAGCTGTTGCAGCTGGTTAAGGTCATACTGTGTAACTCCATGACCCCGGTGGTGTAGCTCAGCCAGTAGTGATGTGGATAGCTGCTCTGCTCCAGGATTCAGCTGTCTACCCTGCTTATGGTCACTCTCTGCACTGACTGTGACGACCTGGCACTGTTGCATAGATAGTTGAAGGTCAGTTCAGACTGTGTTTCGGTGTGTTAGTGGAAGGTGGGGGTGCTGAAACAAGACTGATAGCTAATTTGTATTATTCCCATTCACTTATGGCTTCTTCGCAGAAATGGAAGATTGCATTGAACTAAGTGGTCTAACTTTGAATTGATTTGAAAGGAAAGCTCAAGTATTGCTAAGAAATACATTATTAGCAAAGTAAAAAGTATTTCTTTTTACCCCTAAATGGGTTTGTGTGTAAAATGTCACTCAAAACAAGAAGCAGTGTTTTGCTAAATGCATAAACCAGAGTCTGCTCTTAAAAGCTGCTGTCCAGCAAGTTTTTGATGTATCCCTGCTCTAAAAACACCTGACTTACATTAAATAGATCCAACAACCAATGAAGTTCTGCACAGTTACTGAATAATTTGTGTCAGGGATACATAAAAAACCTCCAGGAAAGTGACCCTTGTGCAGAGAAGCAGGACACCTCGGGCATAAACCCACATTAAATTCACACCTTAGAGGACAGCAGATGTCCTAATCGCCTAATCACTTGTTATAAAAGATCTGTTATTAGGTTATTTCTGCTGGAATTAGGAGGCATTAAAACCAAATCACCAAAATATGGAATGGTTTGTACTGACAGACTTTAGTGCAGCATATGCCTCACTTTATAATGAACCTGTTCCAACATCATGGTTTGTGAGGGATCGGACTGGCCTTGCTGCTGTACAGACTTTTCACCAACAGAAAACATTTGGTGTGCCTTAAAACTCAGCATGCCACATTTAAAATCAGGTGTGAGCAGCTCAGGCCTGATTTTAGATGAAGAGTGGGATAATATTTCTCTTTCTAATATTTCAGTGACTGGTTTCCTCCCTGATGCATACAAATGTGTGTAAAATAAGAAATTATGCCACACAGAGGTAAACCTACCTTGTCCTTAAACATCAAATTCTACATACGCTAATCATTTTCATTAAATTGTAAAATGTCTCACTTTTAACATTTTCTTTTTTTCTAAAGCAGGCAATTCTGTTTTCATTTACATTCTTCACAGATTCACAAAATATTTTTTGGAATTGTAGCTGGAGTGTTACTTTTATCTGCTGTGGTTTTGAGATATCCTTGACATTTCTGCTGCACTATAAAATGATCATTATAATCACTGAAAGAGTGAAAGAAATAAACATGGAATTGAAAGTTTTTGACAGCAAAAATGTTCACACTTACTCTGTCACACACATAAAATTATCTTTATCTTATCTTCAATTAACTATTGACCATCCTTACACTGATGGCAAAATGTCAACAACTTATTTTTACTCACTTATATCTCAACTTAACTTTATTTATAAAGCCCTTTAAATAACTTTCATTGCAACAAAGTGCTGTATATAATCAATAAAACTGAAATAAAGTGAATAATAAATCATTTAACACTAAGATGTTTTGAAAGAGCTAAATAAAACCAATAAATCATACTAAACTACAGCACACTAAAGCAGAAAGTCTCATATGGGTTAAAAGCCAAAGAATAAAAATGGGTTCTAAGAAAATGGGCAGTGAGGAGTTAAATCTAAAGAGATGCATCGTCATGCATTAGAAGTGATTTGGTTGGAAAAACTTCAGTCAGAGAGTCTTTGTGTCTGAGAGAATTAAAAGCATGATTACATGTTTAATTTGGCAAATTTCAGTGGTATTTTAACCTGAGCATTTCCATGTTGGTACATAGAAATGATGAACAAAATGTGTCATTTTAATGACATTTGACTGCAAATCAGAAGTGTGTGATTGTTATATGACTGAGCCGATCTCTCTTAACTTTAAAGGAACCTGCTTTTTTCAATACTTCACTTCACATCTGTGCTACAAAGCATGTTCCAATGTACTTTATGGTGCTTGGTGAATCTGAGTGGTGCATCCCTTTGAACTTAGGAATTCATCCAGCTTCCCAGAATACAGTAGGGATTGTCCCCTAATCAAATCACTGGGTCTGTTTTTTATTTATGAGATTTCCGGAAAGTTTACTCAGAATCAATCCATTTTGTTTTATTTATTTTTATGACATCAAACTGTCGCCATGGTAATGCTCAGGATGGGGGGGGGGGCTGAATATTCAGTTAAATTTTCTTTAATAGGCTACTTTTAATGAATTTGCTTGAATTATTATGTTTGTAAAGTCTTTGTGCTAATACTGTTGTGAAGTCGTGCTACACAAAGCTGAATTGAAAAGAGAGACAAATCAGCATTACTGAACACATGAGCTCTTCCTTGGTGACCTTGTGCCTCTGAAATGTATTTGTGACCTTGCAGTCTTTCAGGTCCAGGTCTTCGCCAGTCTTTTCTCTCCCAGTTAATTCATTTACGGTGCAGGTTGATCTTAGCCTCATAATCACCGTTCCAAAACTTTAGGCTTTTACAACTTTTTCTATTCATCTCAAATTCAATCTGCCTTTTCTGTTCTTAAAGGAAATGAATGTTTTACATGTTAAGGCCAGTCTTTTTCTGTTCTTATAAACTCTCCACCTCCACTTGGCTGCATGATAAGATGGGATTCTTCATGGAAAGAATTCTGTCATCGTTCACCATCGTTTGTTACTGCGGATGTCATATTTCTTTTAATATCTCTTCATTTGCTGTTGTGTAATAAATTATTTGTTCCCTCCTCATATTTGTTCTATCTCTCTAATACGTTTTGTTTTCATTTGCTGTTTGAGGATGGCCTTTTTCACTGACGCTTTGAGGTCCTTTACCTGCGTGTTGGCGGTTTAGAGTAGCTTCTAAATTAAATTTCCACTCTTGAACTCAATAATGTATTGATGTAAAATGAAGGGAAATGCCAACAGCTATTTACACAACAAGTCTTTACTCAACTGTGCACTTAAATATCAGATAGAATTGAGTTTTATATTTTAATTTACTTTCCAAAAGGGACAAGGAACAAAACAATCATGTTTATAAAATGTTTATGTCTTATCCAATTTGTAATACTACTCCATTACTTCATCAGCTGTCCCAAACAAAAAAAAAGAAAAAAGCTTAAAATTTCCAGTGCTGACTAAAGTTGCCTTTCCAAAATGCAGCTGTTAGTTCCTGCATGCAGACTCATATTTGTGTTGTTTATTCAGGCTCCCATGATTCCTTCAGTTTCTACATTGACGAAGCATCTCCGGTGGGCCCTGAGCAGCCAGAGACAGTGCAGAACTTTGTTTCTGTTTTTGGCACAGTGGCCAAGAAGCTGATGAGGAAATGGCTGGCTACACAGACTATGAACTTCATCAGCCAATTGGAAGCCGGGATCCGCTTCTTTGACCTGCGCATCTCCACCAAGCCCCGTGACCCTGACAATGAGCTCTACTTCGCCCACGGGCTCTTCAGTGCCACGGTCAGTCCTCGGTGTTTGGATGGGTTTTGATGTGATGACTGTACCAATCCATGGTGCTGTTAAGTGATGTTTGGAAATTTATGTCTACAACAGAATATTTACTGCTAGTTTGAGTGCAGACTGGGAGTTTAATCATGCTAGGTACTTCTGAGAGTTCATACAGTCCCAGTTGCTCAAGCATTAAAATTTTGGGTGCAATCATGCAGCCTTTTGTGGAATTAGTGTGTGAAATGTTCATGTGCTTGTTCTCAGGTCCGAGAAGGCCTGGAGCAGATCAGTAGTTTCCTGTCAGCTCACGCAAGAGAGGTTGTCTTCTTGGACTTCAACCACTTCTACGGTGTGCAGAATCTGCATCATGAAAAACTGGTGGCCATGCTGAAAGAGGTGTTTGGAGAGAAATTGTGCCCAGTTGTTTTTGCTCAGGAGGTATGCATACTCTTACAGTTTGACAGGAAATGAAAGTAGTGGCTCTGAGCACATTTTTTCCTCTTTAAAAAATGTGATAATCATTATTTTTTCAATGTTTCAGGAAGGAACTCTTTGTTTTGATTAGATGCAGAATGGAGGTTTCCGCATCTTTAAGTTTACTTTTTCACAATGAACATGCCTTATGCCTTTTATAGTAAAAAAGTTTCCTTTTGCTCAGGTCTGACTGGTGTATTCCTCTAAATGTGGTTTTCATTATCTACCCTTTTATAATCTCATTCCTCACTTTTGAAGTAGTGCTGGGTCATATGACCAAATTTGTGAAAGTTTCACTGTGTTTTGATTGTTTGTTGTAAAAATAATTAAATCACCTTTGTTTTTCAATCAAATATACCTTTACTACAGTAGGCATTAAAAATGAGTGTGACATATAGGATGGTCCAATTAATTATCAGGTGAGTTTATATTTGTACTATTACTTGATTAGATATTAATGGCAATTTTAATTTAATAAATGAGTTAATACAGTAGATCAGCAAAATAATACATTGTACTGAAAAAAAAGGTAAACATTTTAAAGTCCATGTAACTGGGAGCCAGTGTGTGGATCACATCCTGCAACTTATCTGTTGTTTTCAGAGCTTAGTGGAACTATGTCTTAGTTGTATTGATTGTGATGATGTTGGTCACTTTCGCCTGCACTTGTTGACCTAAACCTTTAGCAAATGCACCTACATATGACTCCAACATAAAATCAATATCATTATAAAATTATAAGCCAGTTCTCAGTAAAAAAAATCCCTCCTGCTGATTTGGGGGTCAGACAGGTTCATACACAGCAGCCTTTTCTCTCCATAGCAGAAGAAAATGTTCCTATCTAAATGTTGTTCTCTACATAAGCACACAAAATACAAAAACATGTAGAGATCAGTTAGTAGCTTAATTTGGTCATATCAAAGGCTTGTTTGCATATGCACAAACTGAATATCTTTATTATTCACAGAACTCCACTTTTACATTATTCATATAGTTTAACTAAGTTATTTGAACAATTTAGCTCAGATAAGAAAAAGTAAAGACAAAGAAGTTTCCTAAAAACATATGCCTTGAAGAGGGCACTAAGCCTTTTTGAAGGATAATAACCTGCAGTGCTTTGCTGACTGGGATTATATTCTTATTTTGATCACACAAATAGTTTGAATATGTGTAAGACAATAATATCTTACAAACAACCTCATCTTTTGCATCAACAGGTAAAAAAGAAAGCCATATTTTTTTATTTCATTTTCCATGATATCACCTGCTTCTCCATATCTTCTCAGGTGACTCTGCAGTATCTGTGGGAGAAGGAGTACCAGGTGCTTGTCTTCTACCATCACCCCATGGCGCTAGAGGTGCCCTTCCTGTGGCCAGGCCAGATGATGCCCGCTCCTTGGGCCAACACCACTGACCCAGAGAAGCTGATTCAGTTCCTCCAGGCATCTGTGACTGATCGCAGGTTTGTCACTTTATCTTTTCAACTCTACTAAAGACAGTTTATGTGAGATTTAACTCCACCATGAAATGTTATCGGTAATAATTAGTTCTGTTAGATTAATTAGTTGTCCAGTTTTTAAGAAGAACTCTGACTATGAGTACATATTTGGTGTTATTTTTGTGTTTGATTTAACGTAACTCTTGTTGACATGTTAAAAACATGTAATTAGTTTCAAAATTGTTCACGTTTACTATGTTTTTTTTGTTTATTTTTTTTTACCATCAATGTTAAGCTTTTTTTTTTTTAATCTGTGTAGCACTTTTCCGGATATGACGTACAATGGTGGCAGGTGATTCAAGGAGACTAGTTAGCATTAGGCAAGATTTTACACTTAAAAATAGTAAACATAGCAGAGAAAAGGTCGGACATTGCTCCACCTTTGGATGTTTTGTACAAGCTAAAGGCAAGAAAGCAAGGCAGTATAAAAAAAAGACAGATCTGACATGTTAACCGGCTGTGTCAGTTCCAACCCCCCAGCTATAAGATCACTATGACAAGCCAGATAATAATTTCCATAGACAAAATATGTCTCACCACGAATGATATGCAGACGGAGCAGCTACGATAACTCTCTGTCTTGTGGAGGAGCCGATGCATCAACCTGCTTTGCAACAAGTTTTGAATGTTTTCACCATTGCTGTTATTGTTGTGGACGAGTTTGCAAACGAAATACGTCCCCTCCCAGAATGCATTGCAACATATACAACAAAGGCGACATACGAATAAAGTTTTATTTAAAACTACTTAAAAACTAAACAGTATCACGCAGCTCATGTTTTTACATATGAAGCAAATGTATATTCAAAAGGATATATTGTTCCTCTTTGCCGGAGTTCATTTTAACATTTAGTAAGTTTAATTAATAAGGGATTTTTGCATTGTGAAATATTTAACCAGCATTTTTGTTGTGTGCTAATTTAATGATCTTTCTTATTTAATTTTATTAGCTGCAGCTACATCTGAAATGAGCCTCTGTAGAAAATTCAATTAAAACTATAACATACTTTTTAAAAATAATTTACCCATACAACAACAAGGTTAAGAACTTTTAGTATAGCCTGCTAAAAAAAATCAATTTATATCCAAGTGTGTTTATTTCCCTGGGGAAATTTAATGTAATGGTTTCTCTTTTCTGTATATACAAAGTAATAACAAACAGTAAATGTGTTTTGGTGCCTATAAATAAAAATAAAATGCACCAAACAAGGTGAGAAAATGACCGTAGAAGCAAAACTATAAATGTTTTGATGTGTTTCCCTGCAGGAGGAAGGGAACATTCTTTGTTTCCCAGGTGGTTCTGACACCGAAGGCCAGCACTGTGATGAAAGGTGTGGCTAGCGGACTGAGGGAGACAATCACAGAAAGGTGTACCAGAACACACAAACACTTTCTGTTTCTGAGTTTACATTTATTAAACTCCATTAGGACTGCAAATCCTGTAGTCTAATACTAATGGTTGCTTTACATTGGTTGATATATTCACTCTTTGACTAAAACTGTTTCCAGAGGCCAGTGACAAGATTTATCCACAAGATTTTAATATAAAAAATAATGAGCATGTGTACATGCAGACACTAACAACAGTGAGCCATTTTGGCATTTAAGAATTTAATTTAAGATATGTTTCCTTCTACAGGTATCCTTGTAGGCATTTGGATCTTACTTCATTTGAATTTTTTGTTTTTAATAGTTGCAAAACATCTAGAGGGTCTTCTTGTATTTCTTCCTCATTCCTGAATTGCATAATTTTCCCCCCGATTTACGCTTCATTTTTATCTGCATTCCATTTCTTTTTAATGTTGTCAGTTTATTAAAAAGCAAAGCAGCACAGCCATCAATTTTCCTGGCATGAATTATTCATTTGATAATTCCATTATCAGCCATTCTCACAAGGCGTTTAGCCACTTTGATGTAGGCATCCTTCAAAATTCCAGACGTTTTGCTACAGAGACTCCAAGCATAGGACTTAGCCTTACATGTAAGCATGCTAACATGACGTAGAGATAATGGAAAGAATTCTGTCATGCAAAAAGCTGGGTGAGATATCTGCAGGGTAACACCCTCTCCTGGTGTTTGTCTTCTATGAACATGATCAGCGCATGTTCAGTGTCCTTCTCACTCCCAGGCACCAGCTGTGAGAAGGACACAGCCTGACATCACATGCTGCATCATACAGATCTTTTATCACAGCAGGTTCCTAAACCGACCAACCACGAATCCTTTCTTTCTCTGCCGTTTTCCATATCCTTTTAGGGTTTATCTTCCCCTCTTGTTCTTTCCTTTCGACCTAACATTATGCATGCATTTCTGCACATTCTACCAGGGCATTGCCGGGCATGATGCAGTGGATCAGATCGCAAAGACCTGGGGAGAGTGGTATCAACATTATAACAGCTGACTTTGTGGAGCTCGGGGAATTCATCAGTGCCGTCATCACCCTTAACTATCATCACCTGGCGGATGATGATGACGATGATGCCACCTGAGAGCCCACAGGAGGTGTCGGGAGTGTGCAGTCACCGCCACGAGTAGCAGTGGTTGGCTCTGTGCTCTCAACCTTTTCTCTTTGGCATTTATTTCAGAAGGGGAGCTGCATGGCTCCTTTCACTTTATTTAGGGCTATAGGAAACTGAGAGATCAGGAAGGATGAGACAGGCTGAGCGTGGTAGAACGGATGGTGTTGCTTGACTGGAACCCTGAGAAAGTGGTTGCGTTGTTTTGATTTATTTATTATTTATTTTACATATTTAAGGGTTTTTTGGGGGGGATTGAAATATTTATGATTTTCAAGCTTGATGTTCATTTTAATTCATCCCACGCTGTAAAAAAAATCAGCTTTTTTGACCCAAAAACCTTTTGGGTTTTGAGGCTCAGCACTCCATCAAACATAGGTTCCTCAGTGCATATCAGGCCTAACAGTGCTGGTACATCAGTCTTGATATTCTAGTGAAAGTGACAGTTTTTTAGGAGGTTATTTTAAAATAAGTCTATGTTACTGAAAATGTTGGCTGGTGTAAGTAGCTAACTGTTGTATGTCCTGTATGGAAAATAAGTCCAAGTGAAGTCCTCTTTGCTACTTTTCTTCTATTCCCAACCATATGCCTTCCTGCTCAAATCACTGTAGGTTCTTATGGGAAAATGCCTTCAACAGCTTGACTCCATTGTATTTTAAATGAGTTGTTTTCATGTGTTTTCTCAATACATAAATATAAAATAAGTAAATGAGCTACTTTCATTGCACACTCCCATCCTTTGTGGCGGTCTCTCATTGGGTTTTCAGTAATTTTGCCATCAAAACAATTTTTAGACAATTCTACTTTAAATAGTACATCCACTGAATAGATACATTAATTTACTTCCAAAGCCACAGATAGAAGTTCTAAAAGAAGTAGATCTGTGTTAGAAGGAATGGCAACCAGTCATCTCTAGTGTCGTGACACATTTATTACATTATATAGTGGGTGCTGAGTCATGATGGCCAAATGTAAAAATACAGTATATCTGGGGTGCACAAATATATCTGCGGAGTGTCTGTCTTTCCTTTGCTGGTTGCTTTCCCCCCCCTGTGTAAGTCTCTGTACTTTCTTCTATCGTGCAGCACATATGAGTCATCATGAGATGCATCACCATGTTAAGTTTTTCATATTAACAGGTGATAAAACAACATAACAGTCACTTAGCAACTAAATTTGCTTCAGATAAGAAAGGGGGAATTATCACGGGTCAAATTCAAATATTTGACAATAAATCTAAGATCTAGCTGTAGCTCTTTGATAATGGATGCTTAATGGATTTTGATCCCCTGACTCTGTGTAAATTGGTGGTGGTGCAGAACAATCCCACCCTCTTTTCTTATATGTTTTGTTGCATTTCATTTTATACTTTGAACTCTAAAGACTGAAAAGCATGAGGAAATGGTTTCCATATGACAAAAATATTTGTTGCATAATCTGAGAAGTTACAGATTAAAATAATCTAACATAAAACATTCATGCACCTTATGATCTGTGTGGCATTTTCTTTACGGAATGTATCCTGCCAGGATGTAAAGTTTGATAATGTACAGCAAAAAAACTAACAACTTAGGGAACATATCTCCACCATTTGGTGAATGTTTTGTGAGTAATTTACATTTCTGAAAGTCCCATGTGAGTGATTTAGTTTCAGTGAGAAGGTCATCCTTGTATTATATTCTTCATATTTCTTATTTCTTTCACTTCAGTGTGGTGTTGTGTCAAAATGTTTTATATTGTGCAAAGTTTCTACATTCTGTAACAACAAACAGTATTATAAATTGTACGATGAATTGTAAATTATTATCAGAGCTCCTCAACATTTTCTTGCAACATGTATCTTGAGTAAGCCTCCATCCTGCTGGTTTTACTAAATTATTTTGTACTTTTTTGCATGAAACAAAAGCTTCTACATGTACAGAATGCTGTACACCAGTAGGGTCCATGAGGGATGTGCATACCTATGGCCAGTTTTTGTGTATTGCCTGAAAAGCATGTGTGCATCTCAGCTGGAACTTTTCTGTCCCTTTAAAGCAAAAGCCTGGAAATTTTATTTTACATGTTGCACTGCTGTAACCCCTGAAACCACACAAATAAGAACACTTGAAAGTCCTTGGAAGTTGTGTTGTAAGAATGTGTGTCTTCCCTTGTCCAAACTGTTGTCAGTGCCCCCTCTGTTCTTGTGAGAAAACACTCCTTTGCTGTTGTAAAACTTAAAAAGAAAAAAAAAACTTCACTCGAATGAGAATTACGCTGTTATAAGTGGAAAATGGCCAATCAAATAAAGCTTCTATGCCTACTCGGAGAAGTCTCATTTGTTGAACAGTTTATGGCAACCTGAGTGGTGATTGGTTGCTTGTTTGGTTGCTTTACAAGATCATTATTGCAATCGCTACAATAAAACTGGTAATAAGTTATTGTGCTAATGTCACAATGTAGATTTTCAGCATTTAAGCTAACACATTTCACTCTCTGTTTGTGCAGAAAAAGAAACCTAAAATCATCCTGTTTCCAGGGTGATGAGGATAGATGGTAGGTGGGCAGTGGAACCTATGGGTGACCTTACCGAGACTGTTTTGTAATGTAGCATCTGCCACTGAGCAATGGCGGAGTGAGAGTGCCATCATTATATGATTAAATATATTATGAAATAATTACCTAAATGTGTCAATACCTAATTTAATGATTAAAAATGAACTAATTATTAAATATATTAACAAGTGTGTCACTTAATACAAAATATATCCATTCTATGTTATAGAACATGTTTTAATTGAACTATTTAATCATATCATGTTGTGGTGTTACAGTGCATCATAAATTAAGTCTATCTCTTAACCTAGCCCATCAAACTCAGTGTGACTAACACTGATTTAGTCCAGTCCATCACAATCTGCATTATAGAAAGAAAATCGGTAGACATATTGTTAGACAGACTTATTGATGAAATCTGCTGCATGTATTGTTAGTTGTTACAAACAAAACTCTGTTCATGCATAGACAAGTTTGCATTTACATTAAGGGTTTTGAGACACTTTCTTATTTCTGTGAGTCTCACAACTTCAAGCTATGTGGTGCGTTTAGGGGCAGGTGGAAAGCTGGTTCACCAAGTTTTTATTGAATTTCCTTTTGCATAGATGGACGAATATAAAGTCTCTCTCTCTTTCGAATGAGTGGCCGGTTGATGAAGAGGAAATACATTTATTAGCTGAAAGGGCTCATTTTTTAAATGTGTATTGTCTTTACCATACATGTTTCTTGAGTTGTTTAAATCTCTTTTGCTCCCAAATAAATAAATGGATGTTTTGCTTTATATAATTACAGGAGATATTTATACTGTAGATATAAACAAATTTAAGTAGCTGCACACAATGGTGGCAGTATAATAAGGCTAACTATAGTATACCCCCCTGGATGAGTATCACTGGCTCTGGTAAAGAGAAAGGTCCATTTTAAAAACTCTACTTTCATCTGAAGGAGAACATGAAGATTTTTACGTTTTCTTCAGCACATTATACATTATTTATCTTGCATTATTAATTAAGCTGCTTACTGCAAAGATAAACAAATGTTTAATAATACTGGAACTGGGTTCTGTATGAATACCCATTTGGTGAAAAGATGGGATGTCACTGTGTGTTTAAGTATGTGTGCAAGTTGGTGTCTCTGTCACGCACACATAGAGATGAAGAGGAGGAAGAGGTGTGGGAGGCAGAGATGGATGATGGCATTCAGACACTTTAAAGAGGGGCAGTGGTGAGATGTGGAGTTTCAGTAAAAGTTTAGAGTATGTGGAGGAGGAAGAATAATTCCACCAGGCATTTCTGTGTCTGCTAATGAAGGTATTGTGAAAAGTGACAAAACACAAGCCAGAAATATGTGTTTTTGAGGGGATATGGTAAAAAAAAAACAACCTTGGCATGGCTCTTTTACTCCAAAAATAAAAACAAAAACAATCAAGATGGATATAGGATATAAATTTAATACCAATGGCATAGACTGCAAATGTCAATGAGGCAGCTGGAGTGGGGGTCGGTCTCATCCCGACAGCAGGATTGGACCCCCCTTTGGACAAAAACAAGTTGCTATTATAGTCATCTGCATTATCCTGTCTGGGAGATACTAATCTGAAGCCACTGGTGGTTTACCAAATGTCCCTTTTAATCAAAATCATTTCCCAATTTATACTGCAAACTTAAAAGGATGTTTGTGTCTTATCAAAAAACTGACAGTAAATCCAACTAAACACATTCATGGGGGCACAAGTGAGTGAATATTTAACATATAAACAACTCACTTAAACCTAAAGAAAAGCTATTCATACAGAGACAATACATGGTGGGATGTACATAAAACAAAGCAATTGTAATGATGCAATGTTTGCCTGCACAGACAATGAATGGTACAGAAAGCTGTGACTGTAATGGTTAGTATCATTGGAGTTTACAAATGGCTGGCAGTATGATTTAGATGCACTCAAAAGCCCAGTTGAGTTGAAAATAAAAGGAAGAAGATTGCAGAAAGATGCCCTGAAAGGCTGCATATGAAAATACATGAGCATCTTAAATAACATGGATCATGGAGAAGCAGACAAGAAGATTGTTGGATTGGAGTGGTGACAAGAAAATTAGGACTGAGGCCTGTGTGACAGACTGAGGAAGCAGGGATGGCCGAGGAGGAGTGGCTTAAAAAGCAAGCAATGAAAGCTGACATGAAGGAACAAAAGGAAGGCTTTGCATCATTTGAATAATTAAGCTTGCTTTTCCGACTCTACTTTTACTCCCTAGTATTTAGACATTTCCTAAACTACACTTCAACACTTCCATTTGCTCATTTAGTCACATTTTCCACATGGATAATTCTGACACCTCCACCCTGGTTGAAGGTTCTCTGAGCAAATCAAATGTTTCTTGTCTGATTTTTGTTTCCAAGTCCTTTCTCTCTTACTGTCTCTCTTTCTCTCTCACTCTCATTGTCTCCCTCCTTCCCTCTCTCTCTTCCTTTGATGGCTTCTTCATGACATTAAGAAGCCCAATCAGAAATTTGCCATCATCCATTTTGCTTATTCCGTGTAGACTAGAGAGGACCTGTTCCCTCTCCCTTTCTTGTACAATGCTGTCATAATCAATAAGGACACCACCACCCCTCCCCAAAAAAGAAGAAAAAAGTAGGCAGATAATTTAGCTTTTCATATGAAAAATATCCCTGTCAACATGAAAATGCACAAAACTGGCACTTCTCTTTCTATGCAGAAACACCAACCTTCTGGAGCACATGTCGGTGAAGGACAGTCCTCTAAATATCATGAGACCCACTGAAGCAGAACTAATGGAGGACATGGTCTGGTGGCCTTTTGTCTGAGCGAAGTGTTTTTCAAGCTTAAGGGACTTGCTGCAGGACTGCATTGCAGCTGAGTCATTTAGCACTTTGTGCTCATTTCAGATACAAAGGAAATTGTATTTGCATGGCTTTTTCCAGTGACAGCAGAAGATGTGCATGATTTAGGTTTGGGTTTCCTTTTTGTTTCTTTAAATTTGTATTCAGCCACAAGGTCTTGTACTTGTATAGTGCTTTTCAGTGTACTCAAAGCGCTTTAACACTATCTGACACATTCACCCATTCGCTCACACGTTGACGCAGCACCGGGAGCAACTGGGGTCTTGCTCAAGGACACTTCGGCATGTGGACGCCAGAGCCGGGACTTGAACCACTAACTCACTGGTTATGAAATGACCCGCTCTACTACATACGCCACAGCCGCCCCACAGGCACAAGGTGATGTTGTGTCTAAATTCATGTTTTATATTTGAACCTATTTTTTCCTCAAAACTATAATCATTGAATAGAATAGTAATGTTTGTCTCTGTTACAAAGTTCAGATAGCATATTAGACAATATTGGTGAGAAATGAATGTTCTGCATGATAAGGTTACAGTTATTACAGTAATGTTTTTATCTAAAAAAATGACTTATTAACTTGATTGTTACTCCGATTTTTGTTGTAACAGATTTAGCATTGAAATGCATTCATCCATATTCGACACCACTCAGTCCATTTCAGGGTTGCAGGAAAGATGGTAACCATCCCAGTAATTTGCAGGCAAGAGGATGGCCAAGACAGTTTGACACTCTGGACAGGTTGCCAGTACAGGCAAGGAAATCTTTTGTCCAATGCTTGTCATCATCATAAGACTCTTTGAGCTGCACTTGGTCTGTTCCTTTCCTGTTTGCCATGGGTGAGCCTGCCAGGGGCATAAAGCCCCCTGAAAACATAGCTACTTAGATCTTGTAGACACAAATCCCTCTACCTGACAAGGCTCTGACAAACATTGCAGTTATAAATATAAATCAATGAACTTTCCCAACAGTTTATCATTGAAGAAAACCCCAAAACACACATTTTTTTATACAAAATGATCTCTTTCATGTCAATAAATTGCTGCATATTCAATGTGTGAAAACTATAACCAATATAGATATTTCTACAAATATAAATTAGATTTATGAGTGTGAAAATAAATTTTAAAAAACACCAATACTGTTTTTAGACATTTCAAGTGACTCAATAATCATTTACATAAATCAATAATTGTTCTGAACAAAACTAAAGACTTGACATTGAAAGATTTTTCTTCACCTTTTCATCACATCGTGGCAGATTTTTCCATAACAAGGTTCAAATAATGTTGTCAAAATAAAATATATGTTTAGCTAAACTGTACTTACGATTGTCTTATTGCTACCAGACACTGTGATGTGTGGTTGTGTGGTCTCTTGAAAGAGTATTTTGCCAATCTTTTTTTTAATATAAATTGATCTTGATATTTTGTGACTTAGAATATGTGAAATTCCATAAATGTTCAATGACTGGTATTTAGAAAAACAATTAACTTTAAATGTTAGTTTAAATGTTGCTGCGGGGATAAGCTCCAGCTACACACAATCGTGAAATGAACAAGCGGTAAAGAAAATGGATGGTTAGTTTTGTCTCTCTGGCATGTTTGAATGACAATTTAAACTAGATCTATGGTATGGGAAAAGATTTGGCTCCAATGTCAAATCTGAAGAGATAATTCTGGTCTTAATTTTTCTTTCTTTTTCTTTAAAATATTAAAATGATTTATTACCATTTATTAATGACTTTTGTAAAGAAATTTCTTCAAAGTCTATCATTCAAATTAGAGAATTGACCGCCTCTGAACCAAAATGTCTATGTAGTTATTTGTGCCTATGACTCATGTAATTGTCTCATACAGGAGGTTGGCGCAGCTACATTTTGTGTGTGTGTGTGTGTGTCTGCATGTTATAAAGTAATGAAAGAACTTCAGAGACTCTACTCTGAGTCTCTCCCGGATGGCCGAGCTTCTCACCCTATCTCTAAGGGAGACGCCGGCCACCCTGCGGAGAA
>JBAMIG010000012.1:8745821-8760205 GCA_037177335.1 Kiunga ballochi
ACACACACACACACACACACACACACACACACACACACACACACACATATATATATATATATATATATATATATATGATCTATCATGACATTGTACCATTGCACTGAGAAAAACTGAATGTTCAACTAACAAAAAAACTGCACAAAGACACAGAAATACTTTCAGATGATGCTAAAATCATTAAAAAAGAAAAAGGATAAACAGGATTCACATTACTGGCATTAATGTCTAGCAAATTGGTCCTGGGAAGCATCCAGATTCCACTCCACCTTGTGCATTAGGCACAGCTAAATGGAAGTGATCAGTTACAAAAAGCTGCTGTGATTGCTTCCAGCTAATCTGCTTGCAAATTAGAGATGTCCTTTTTAAAAGCTGGTCTCATGTTCCATTTTCCCACATGCTTTTCCTGCTTCAAACTCAGGGCTGACATATACATATTGTATTGTCTTTTTACACGTGAAAGTGACTTACAATATCCCCAAGAATGGGAATAATCACGCACATTTGAGCTTTACTTATGACAAATTAGCTAGGCTACTTTACAACTTGTGGCGCTGCAGTGATGCAGAGCGCCATAATGACGCTCAGACTCGTGGATCGTGCTTTACAATCATTTCAGCACCATGGACAGAGTCTGTGTCAACTCACCCTGATATCAAGGAGAGACTCTGGTGTGCAGCTCTCGCCATTTCGCAGCCTTTAGTTCGCGTCCTTAGCATTTCCGTCCGTAAGGAAGGACAGTCGACAGTTATTTCTCCGATGGAGATGACCAGTTCACGGTAAAGAGCCACAAGTGTGTTGAATTCTTGGACGATCTGTGTTACAATGATATAATATAATCACATAAAAAGTTATCCACCCAAGGAACTGATCAAGGCGGTACCACATAAATGTGGCATAACTTTTGTGTGAAAATGATTTCTTGTTCCGACCATTGCAGCAAAACAGTCTATATAATTAGATTGTGCATATAACAGCACGTCAGAGAAGAAGATGCTGAACAACATTCCCCTAAAAAACTGTGCCATGTGCAGGTGCATGGCGGTGTGCTTCAGTACAGGAAAAAAGGGGGGAAAAGCCACCTTGCACACATAGAGCCACAAAATATCACTGATGTCTAAGAGAAACGTGACTGAACATAAAGTGAAGCACCGCCATGACAACAGCCTGCAAAGAAAGACAGCACGGCTGATTGATAAGCTGATCGGGGTTTGGTTTTGCTCATTTTTAGTTGTTTGCACAAATTAAACCTTGACTTCGAGACACCAATCATTTGCACGTTTTGTGCAACTTCTGCATAGAGTCTTAAACGATCAGCGAGGCTCCATGACGATCGTTGATGTATGAAAGGTGGGGAAAAAAGAAATGCAAAGAAAATAAAAGAAAGGGAAAAGAGAAAGCTTATTTTTGTAAACATTGTAAAAACATAATCATGAGCACATGGACAGATGGTTTGGAAATCCAAGCCTTTTCTAAATTAGCTAAAATTACTCGCACCTTTGCACACTCTATATGCAAATCACACAGTCAATCTGCACGCTGAGATGTTCTGTTTGGCTTCACTGCCGACAAAGCAATGCAAATGCAAACAGCTATTTTTAGGCTGCCAGACTGGGGTACAGTATCACCCCCCCCCCCCCCTCTCATCTATCAACAGCTGTCGCCTGTGCATGCACGGGATGGTCCATTGTCCGAGAACATAAATGTTCAGATAATAGTAGCTCACTTCATCTGAGGCACCATGCATGTTCCGCAGACCTACCATTCTGCAGTCGGCCACGGCGCGCTGAGCTTTGCGGGTACTTTCGGTGCTCTCCCTCCTCTGTGGATCTCTGCAAGGAGGCTTGCCGATCTGGAAGATGTTCCCGGTGGATCTGGGGCGGTTTTTGCGCCCATTCGATGCAGAACTCATGCATACACATCCACCACAAAAACAGCCCTAAGACAGAACGATTTAGTCGGATTCCCCAAAAGTCCACCACTTCCTCCCCTCCTGCTTCACTGCCCAGCACCTTATTCCCTCCCTTCGTTTTTAGATTTAGTTCACCTTCGCCAACTACAAGCTGGGTTGAACCTCTATTTACTAGGCTATAGCTCTATTTCTCTCCTTTAATGTGAGGGAAGGAGCAGATATTCTCCTTAACGAGCCTGGGGGCGCAGAGAAAGTACCGGATGAACGCCTGTGGCTCCTCTCCGCATTGCCTCGACTGCAACGGGGCTCAAGTCACCTTCACTCTACCAGAACTACGGTGCACAGCAGACTCTTCACACCAAACCAGTAGACCAGTTTACTGGGGGTCTTTTCTGATGCACCGATGTCAAAATGAAACGATAGCATTCACGGATGTCCTCCAGATGCAACCATTTTTTATGATTGCGCGTTTCCATCAAGCACCGGGCGATAACGATCTTTTCTTAGCCGCACAACCTCCTATAGAGACGAAATAACGCTCAGACTCCACGCTGACAATCTCGCTGCCAAAGACTTTGAGCTTCTGTTCCGGAAGAAAAACGCGAAGGCTCAATAAAACTTAATTCCGGGCATCGCTGCTTCTATTCGGCTCCCAGTGCCTTTTCCTCTGAGTGTTTCCAGCCAGTTAGGCGGGCCTATCTCTAACCTTGGAGAGGCAGTAGAAGACGAGCAGTTGCTACAGGCCTGACGTGGCTCTGTGGTTGGCAACACTGCGCACCCAAGGGACTCGAATACTAATAGAGCCCATCAACTCAGATCCCCGCCCTGAGTCGCAGGCTGTATGAAGTCCTAAAGGTGTGAATTAAGATTAGCCTACAGGTCATTTTGTCTCGGCCAACTGGAGAATAGTAAAAAAAAAATCCATCCAATGTTCCAGTAAGGACTAAACTGAGTGTAAACTTTTGCCCTGATTTGGCGCAAGTCAGGGTACAATAAGTTCCAGGTCCAATTATATCCTTGCCAAAGCCCCACCTTATTAAATCAAGTTGTGATTTAACAGCATATTGTTGAGATATGGATGTCATGTCACAACGATATGAATAAGTGCATGCATGCAAGGCAAAAGGTGCACTGAGCAGTAATCTGTAAAAATACTATTTATCATTTATGTTAACATCACCAAAGAAAATAGATTCATTTTTCATTTACATTATTGTGCTGTTAAAAGTGTCTAATGTCTTACTGGCTTTTAGTGGCTACTCACCTCTATGGTATGGCTTTTTTTTCAAAACCAAAATAAGATAAATGTGTGGTTAACATTCAGGATAAATGGAAGTCAGATTTCAGAGTGCTTTTTCTAAAGCTACTTTCTCACTTGACTATAAAACAAAAGAGAAGATTTAAAATACTGATATGTGTTCACATGTGTTTAGCTATTAAAAACACTTTTGTTTTTACTTAAACTTGTGTGAACCTGCTGCCCCTATGTCGATTATTTACAAAAACAATAAATACATTTAGGTCCTGCGATGGACTGGCGTCCCCGTTCAGGGTGTACCCCGCTTCTCGCCCGTTGGCTGCTGGGATAGGCTTCAGCCCCCCCACGACCCCGTTAGGGACACAGCGGTAGATAATGGATGGATGGATGGATAAATACTTTTAATTATATTTTATATAAATAACTTGTTTGAACTTAACCGTAACTGAGAAATGCATTCAAAACACAATATACTAAATTTAATACAATTCAAATAATTTTTATTGGTTTCATCCTAAGTCAAGGCAGAATTTACACCAGTGCATTTTTAAACATACTGTCCATCCCTAAACAATAATAATCAAATAAATCCACTGTTATACAGGAGTTATCCAACTAAATTATATTAAATAATCACCACATTTTTTATTTATTGGAATTTTATTCATATCAAATTAGTTAATACTAAATACAGACAAAGCAATGGTTTACATTGCATAATTTCTTTGGTCCTCCATACTGAGCATGTGCAGGTTATCAGATGATAATGAAGAAGCAAAAGTGGAGGAAATATTTAGCAGAACCAAACATGGAAGAACTAATATCTTCCCCAACTGGTTGTGGATTATAGGACATCAAGCAGCATCACTGCAAGCGGGGATGCCAACTGAGAAAGAAAGAAAATCACAAGTTATAATAACAATAATTTTGTTTTTATTATTATGTTTTTAAACGCATAGTGAATAAAGAGATTCCCAGCAATCCCCAAAACCTGTTGCAGCATGATTAAAGCAATGTCTGAAGATCGTCACAAAAGAAAAACCCTTAAAATAAAACTTATTTTTAAATCAAGGACTGCTTTGATCTCATTCTTGGGGAAGAAAAAGTTTTCGCTTCCTGAAATTTAAACTGGATTCAGAAAAGAGATATCTGAAAACTGAAGGCTCTGCATCTCAAGAGTCACAAGTAATACATAAGTTCTAAAGAGAAGTAGCGTGCTGGGAAAATGTGGAGCTATGAGATCTTAGCTTTTCATCAGGGGATTTTCTGTGGGTAGTTTGCACATTCTTCTGGTATGCATGGTACTCTGGCTTCCTCCTACAGTCCAAAGCGTGGATATTAAGTGGTCACTCTAAAGTGACTGTGAATGCTTGTCTGTTTCTCTGCACCGTAATGGACTGGCGATACAGGACGCACCCTGAATTCAAATTTCCAAACAGCCTTGAATTGGAGTACGTAGTTTGAAAATGGATTATTAATAGATGTTCATTTTGCAGGAAAAAAAAGCCATTTCTTTAGTTAAAAACAAGTCTAATTCATGCAACCATCTCACCTGGGAGCAAAGGAATATAACTCAACAGAGCTATAGGTGTTTCTTTAGTAAAGGGACTAACAAGCAGTCAGTTTGACCAAAATGTCACCACACCATTTTAAGATGTTATTTCAAGTCAAAGCCTGCAGTAGCATGATTATCAGAAACCCTGAGGACATAAAACTGTTTAAAAGTTGCTTTTCCAAAGTTAGTGTACATGTGCACAATGTCTAAAATAGCATTGATTCTTGTTGGAGAAGCACAAGAAAGAAAGTGAATGTTTGTTTATTACAATTTTCTAAAAAAAAAAATATTATCTCGAAAATGTGAAACTAAACTTTATCTTATGAAAAGGAACAGTGTCTTGGGAAATTTACAAATTTATTCAGAGAGAGCCAAAGAAAATCCAATGTTTTAATGGATTTTTATTAATAATAATAAATACAAACACACATAAGGATGTTTTCTGTAGTGTACAGTGTGTGTTTTGAAACTAGTTTGCAGAAACTGAACAATTTAGTCATTCAGTTAGTAAATAAAAATGGATCATTACAGCTGTCTAAATTAATTTGAATGATAACAAGATTATGTTGAAAGTAAAACTCTTCAACCTATAAGAAAGGGATATTTTGTACAACCCACACTAAAGCGCATTGTGTGGACTATTATAAAAAAAATGGATGTCTAAACATCCACCTACACCCGTTCTCCATTTCAATTACTTATTAATGAAAGACAACAAGCTGCCATGCAGTTGTTTCCCCCCCATAACATCATCCCACCTGCTTCAAATTCACTCACTGGCTCACCATTAAACCCTCAGCTCAGTTTCTTTTCTTTCCCAGCATGATGCAAATAATTAATCTTCAAATCCGGCCTATCAGTCTTAATCATTCCTGTTTGTGTGCTGCCTAATAATAGTTACCAGGATTTTCAAAAAGAAGGGAAGAGGAGATAGCAAAGGAAGCAGAATATGAAGAAGCCGATAACCCAATTGACTGAGTAGATGTAGATGATGACCATGTCCATGTCAAATCGCCAGCCCCGAGAGTCATCTTCAAAGTCCATGGTGTCCAAGCGGTAGCCGCCTCCGTGGGGGAACTGTCGTCTAGCAAGAGGACTGGACTGCCTATGGAAGCCTGGTATAAAGACAAAGGAGTCACTTAATCTTTTTCATTATTACCAATCATTTTTTACTTTTTTAGGTGATTTGATTATATCCTTGTTGTTTCTGCATTGGTGGGATTCATGTGTAATGGATTCTAGTCTAAATGGCGAGCTATTGTTAAGAACATTAAGGGCATTGTAAGGGTTTCAGATCAATCTTACAGACTACTTGTGTTTTAATTGTTTATTTTTCCTTTTACAGCTTATAACTTGAAATTGAACTTCAAAATATTAACTGTCTATGTCTCAGAAAAGCTGTGAAACTGCAGACTTATGTGACAGAAGAAGACATTTGAAATATTTTTAATAGTCTACAATTAGGACTGAAGCGCTAATAACAATAATGATAATAGTAATAAATCTGTTTTATACTTGTAAAATAATACAACTAGCTTTTGAGGAACAGATTGATATGTTTTATTGGGATTGTTGGGTTTACTTGTGTTGAACCAGTTATAACACAGTGTCCAAAATTCTGTTCAAACCAATAATGTTTTGCTAAATTTTTGTCACAACAAACAAGAGAAACACAATAAAATGTTCTATGCTGCATTCTTCATGCATATTTTTAGCTGCTTGCATTTAGCCTAACTACTGAACATGCATAGTTACAAACTTGCCCCCAAAGATGCGGAAGAGTTTTCTGCTGCTTGGCAGAGGCCATTTTGCACAACTTGCTTTCTGAAAGCTTTGCTTCCGGGAGAGATATTCCTTTGGGAAGAATGTCCTCGCTGTTTGATTTAGCTCTGGAAAGAAGAAATGAGATAAACTTCAGATTAAGTCAACAATTATCCACTTCTCAGTTCCATGTATAGGTAATACTCAGTGTTATGAAAGGCGGCAGATGTTGCATCACCAGCAACCTGATGCCCTCCTTCAACAGTTTGAGTGTGACCTTGGCTTAGGTAATCAACACAAGATCTGAATCTTGTCATCTAATCATTAACAAGAGCCCACATGCTTTCCACAGTCCTCATAACAATCCCATCCTTTGAGCTCAAGCTTTGCACTAAGAAGTAGGCCAATGTGAATCTAGGAAGTTCATCACTTATTCATAGCTTTGTCCAAATCAGACTACATTATGTGCAACCAGTCTGCACTTATCCTGGGATTACATGAAGACATCTGCTAATACACAGGAAAGTATTTGTGTAAAGGCTAATTTACAGAGTTGGGATAATATTTTTCACTGGTGAAATAAAAAAAAAATCTTTTTTTCCCGCAGCATCACAATACAGGGATTCCACCAGAACCAGACAGTTGTTTTTATTTCTATTAGAAAGCAATGAAATTTGTTTTCAGATTAGGTTTTGTTTGGTCTTCCCAGCTTCAGAGACTCATCTGGTGTGAGCTGAACCAAAGGTCTGTCCTGTTCCCTAAAGGACATCTGCAGCTGGGCCCTCTGAACAATCTGCAGCTTAGATCTAATCTCTGTAACAACTAACAAATAAAGGGCTACTGAAACACACACCATCCTATGTTTTTATTATTATTTCCCCCGCTATGCGTTCAGTCTTTTACATTACCATAATTGTATTAAATGAATGGTTTGGGGCCATTTTCTCACCTTTCTGGAAAAAGACATGTGTAATGATGGTTCTGCAAAGGGGGCAGGGGGTATTATTGGGGTTGTTCTTAGCAAGCGTCCTCAGACACGGCTCACAAAAGATGTGGTTGCAGGGATGACACATGTAAGGATTGAAGTACACATCCAAGCACACAGCGCAGATGAAACCATCTCTGTCCCTGGTGCTTAGGGCCTCATCTTCCTCACTGCTGCTGCTGCTGCTGCTGCTGCTGCTACTGGTAGTGGTTGGATTTCCTGTTGAACTCTGTGTGGGGGAAAAGGCAGAAGTGTTAAATAGACTTAAAACATTTAGGAATTGAGTAGTTTGTTGGACTTTGAGAGCTACAGTAATTCACCAGCCAAGCATATATGACCGAACATCCATTCTTGTCCCACTGTCGTTGTAAATAAATTTAAATATTTAAACCTGAACATGTTTGTTTGTTTTACAGCTTTGTTTCTATAGTTTATTGTCTATATGTTCAAATAGATGTAAAGGTATTAAGGTCCAAATAGCTAAGACACAATTTGTAATTAAACACTTATTGCAGTTTATCTCGCTCCCTTCTTTTTGAATGCAGACACGGTTGTTTTGCATTGGGGTAGAAGTATTAAAGAGTGCTGTCAAGGGTCCTGACTCCTCATCTACAGCATGAGACATGTAGGAGAACAACATGATCATCAAAGTTAAGATGTCTTTTTGCAGACAGAAGATAAACACATGGAAATGTTTCTTGTTTTGAGTTCTCTTGAGATTTTATTTCTCTCTTTATCAGCCTTTATGATGAGTGTTAACCTCTTTGATGCCCACGCACGCAGCATATTAAAATGTGTGAGTACAGGATGGTGTCAGGTGTGAGTTCAGGGGAATGATATGTCTACCTACCAACATTTTACACATCTTACACTAAACCATAAACATTTTGTTGATTATTTAGAGACAATGACTTAACAAAGGGTTGGTCTCTCAGCATTCTGAACACAGGGAAATCTCCTGATGGACCATTTGAAACTATTGCTGGATTTCATAAACCACAATGTGTATCATATATAGACATTTTATTTATAATAAAATAGATTCAGTTGATTTGCATTACATTAACTTGATTCTGTTTTCTTTTTTTAAAAACATTTTCTGTAATTTTATATCTTACAGCACAACACATCAATGTTCATCCCTTCTCAAATTGCCATCTTCTTCCAAACCAATCAATTTTTCTTCTCCCCAAAGTGTCTCTGCCCCTGAATCCACACTCAATTTCCTATTTTTCAAATCCAAGCTATAACTCATTTAAGAGGATATATCTGAGCCTTCTCAATTCCCCCACATGTTTCTCAGACATGTTTCAGCAGACCCACAGGGGATCTGTTTCTCGACTTCCACTGTTTGAAAAAGCCTCGGGGTGTTTCCAGAGTAATTACCGCTTTCTCACCAGGGGGAACTCCAGGGACTTCCCTGTAGCACCAACCCAGTCTCCCAAGGTGTGTCATTAACACAGAAAAGAGAACACTGGAGCCATAGCTCTTAAGTTATCATGGGTACCAATTCTCTCCTGTGGCAACATGCACTGTAACATTGCAGCTTTGCCTTAGTTATGATGGTAAATGGTTACACAGATGTGTAAAATACAGCACGCAGAGCTACCATGTAATAATCCAGCAAAACTAGGACTCAAACTAATACTACAACACTTGTTAAAGGTTAGGGATATATTTAGCTTGTTGAGTGAGAATTATCCTAAAACTACTGTAACCATAACAGATGCCCTTCATTTAACTTTCCATACAGTTTTGAATGCAACTGTTCAATGTTTTACTGGCTGCATGACATGCTGTTCACATTAAGTCATCTTTAGACCAAAACAACACCTTATACATGGCAATTTATTGAGCCGTCCTGGTATGACCATCATCATTCTCCCAAAATGTCCAACATTCATGCATGATGCAATATCTATTTAGCTTTAACATTTTACATTTTCTGCATGTATCATCCAAAAATATAATATAATAACTATTTCTGAGAAGCACAATTCTGTGTTTTAATTTACTTCAATTCTTCCACAGAACTTAAAACAGCTAGAAAGCACATTAGCTTCTCTAAAAGAGCAGCTGATAAAAAAAACTAATAATTCAACACTAATTGCTTCTCCATCACAGAGTGAAATTGCTTCTGTGGTCTGCTATTGAGCAGTAAGAATGTACATATTGATCATTTATATTGGCTTAACATCAGTACTTAGTTTCTTGACTACAACTGGCACATCTGCAAATATGATTATTAATAGTTAATGGATAACAGAGGTTGATGTCCTCAAACTCAAACTGGCATGTCCTGGCTGCGTTGCATTGACTTTGCCTTGAAACTGATGAAAGTGATTGGCATTTAGTTTGGTAAAATGTAACTGGGTTGACAATAGTTTGAAAGGTAAAGAATCTTTGTAAGGCTTTTTTATTATGAGTTATTTTGCGTTTGTGTTATGAAAGGCCAAAAGAAAGAAAGAAATTCCCAAACTAAGGTCTCATGTTTTGGGATTAACCATTTACATACGGCCTGAAACCCTGGCACACAATCCCCTAGAGTAATAAAAAAAATAGCATTTACTACAATGATGTGACAGTGACAGTGATATAACATGTCTCAAATCAACTAATTTTCTTGAGTTTGCTTAAACCCATCAGTCAGAATATTTCTAGTCAACCAGCATGACTGCACTTCTGCAGCAGCCAATCAAAGCTGAATTTGTTCTTTTGTCTGGTCGGTTTTGAAGGGCTCTTTGCTCAGGCCTCATCATACAACTAATTCAGATGTAACCCCACTTTAAACCATGCACACAAAGGCTATTGAAATGAGCTGGGTGCTGATATGACTGTTAAGTGTCAGAGTCTGGATGAAATGAACTTGCACACACACACACACACACACACACACACACACAAATATCCCATATATTGTCACGTGGAATGCTATAAATAAATGCAAGGAAAGTAGGCACATAGCAATTTTCACATAGCACTTTGAATTGTCTTGTCCATGCAAAGTACCACACAAATAAACTTGGCTTACCTTGTTTTGGCTGTATTTTTGTGTAAGGCTTCCTTGTAATGAGACACTCGAATGTAAACCTAAGTTATCACTGGAGTTTGTTGTGTGAACAAATTCCTTACAAGTTCATCATATATTTCCCTTTTTCGTCCAGTCTTCTGTGCCCACATAAAAATAACACAAAACTAATTACACTATTACTAAAAGTATTACATTAGACTATACAGATGCATGTGTTTATGTATGTACGAATGCACAGAGTGCTTGTGAAAGCAAATGCATGTAATGTGGAAAAGTGACATCAGTTAAAACGATGGTAAAGTTGTGAAAAAGACTGTATAGCTGTTTTCTCACATGGTACAGTGAGTGGTTTTACCCTCTAAAACCAATAAGAAAGTTACAAGTAGACAGACATTTTTTGGGAAACCTTGTTGGTGAAAACTGGATTATTTTAATCCAACATCTGAGCATTTTCTATGTTTAAGTAATATTATCAAAGTGCCATTAAAAAGGATTTTAAAAAAGGTCTTAGTGAAGAGTTGCTTCATGTCTGACAAAGGTGGCTGAAAGAGCTGCACCAAACAGAGCGACTCACTCTCACTACTGAACATTTAGCATCAAATCAGAAAAGAGGATACACATTTTGATTGTCCACTGACTTTTTGATCCTCATTAAAGGTTTGCTAAATGAAGAGAAATTTCAGTGTCCACTGTGTGATTCACCTGTCTGCTCTCTTGATGTTGATTTTGTCTCCATCTCTCTCGCCTCCTCTGTCTTCTTCTCAGACTTTTAATCCGGTTCTTCTCTCTTTTACTCATCCTTCTTTCCCCGAAAGGAAAACAAGGCACCACTGCCGCTGAGGTCATGGCTTGAGTTGTCACCTCCTGCACTCCGCTGCCTTCTTCTTCATCATCTTCCACATTCTCCTCATTCTCGCCTTCTTCCTCTTCTGGCTCTGAGGGGGTGAGAGGTGGGATGTGTGTCTGTCTCAGATGGTTTTGTGATAATCGACCAGATGCCGCCCTCGTTCTCACCTCCCTCCAGAACGGATCTGGATCTCTGGATGAACCAAATGAGTAGCGATGCAAGTGTTCAACTGCTTCCCGAGATGAAAGTCTTTGTGGTGACAGAGATGAGGATCCAGTTTGGACAGCAGGTTGTGAAGACTGAGAGTTTAAACTGGAAGTAATAGTTTGAGGTTCAGGACATGTGTGTCCACTCTGTGAGTTGTTTGAACTTTCTCCGGCAATACTGTTGAACTGGGCGTCAAAATTACTGCTAGAGGAACTTTCAGTAATTCCTCTTCCTTGTGTAACATGTGCATCATTTCCATTTGTTTCCGTTCTGTCCATCCTTCTCTGCCTTCCTTTTCCTCTTTCTCTGCATTCAGTCCTCAGTTTCTCTTCTCCCCTTTCTTGGTTTCCTTCTTTGCACCTTCCTCTGTTATCCTCAGTGAAGGTCTTTCTGTATACTTTCCTCCCAGGTAAGGCAGGTCTCATCAGCTGCTCCATGTTGCTTGATCTTTCTTGTCCTGCTTGATCTATACTCCTTGCCATGGCTGTCACTGCCATGGAACACAGTGTAGGGGTCTGAATGGGTCCATTTTCATCATCATTATCACCATTTGCACCATCCCCAATTCTACTTGAGCTATTTACTATAGAGGCTCCCGTATGGGAGCTCATGATGGCCAGTTCAAGCCCCTCAACCACCGGCACATCACATTAGATGCAACTTCAAACAACTGACCTGGCTTTCCACCTGCTATCCATCCCCCAGTCTTCTTCTGTCTATGTAGATTCAAGCTTTCTCTCTTGCTAAAGTTCTCTACTTTTTCAGAGCAAGAGGGAGTGTTCCAGTTGAGAGGAGGTGAGCAGTCCAGCTCTTTGGCCTGGCCTACCCTGCCTCTCTGAGCTCCCTGGGGCATTCCACACTGTTGACACAGACAAAGTCCCCATGGTGAGCCCCATTACAATAGGTGCACTGTTCATGGCCTCAGTATTGTCCTGTTAGACCTATAGAAAACACACCACTATGCAATTACAACTCACAAAAATGAGGTGAAAAAGCCAGAGCCACTTTTTTCTGTCATCCAATACCACAGAGTCAGCTTTTTCCCCAGTTGATAAGCAGAACACAAAGAGATTAGTGTGAGGACATGTGCATGGGGAATAAAAGGACATTTTCTTCAGTGGTGTCTTGGTAAAGACCTTGTACCTAAACGAGGACTACATGGGGTCAGATTGGGTTGAAAAAGACAGGAAGCAAGATGTTTTGTTATTTTATCTGAGAACATCACTACCTAAATCCTTTTCTATAAATTAATGATGCGTTTTGCTACACCCTGGAGAATTTGTATGAGAAAAATTTGTACTGGCAAATCTTTTGATGTTCAGACATGTGAATCATCACACACAGAGGAGAGCCTTCTATTTGATGGGTTTTTCTATGAAGGGTTTGATAAACTGGAATTTGTAGCATCACCAACACAAACTCTCACAAAATGTTTTTCTTTAGAACATGCAGTTTCTTCAAAAATAAACTTCCCTTCCAGCATTTTAAAGAAGTAAAAGCTAATCCTCAATCTTCCCTTCCCTGCACCACAAGGTACATCATTTACTGGCTCATACAAAATGCAAAGAGGGAAATGTATATTTAATAGCACTTATCTTTGATTATTTCATTTATTAAATATATTTTATTCATCTGTTTATGTAGTTTGCAATGGACTGGCAACCTGTCCAGGATGTACCCCACCTCTTATCTGAATGATTGCTTGGATTGGCTTCAGCTTCCCTGCAACCTCTAATTGGAATAAACAAGTAAAGAAAATGACTGACTGACTGTTTATGTAGTTAGCCACACATTTATTTATGTACAGATAGATGCCATAATAGAGTTTCTGCTGACATGAAACTTTTTTTTTGTTATACCAGATTTACTTATTATATTTAGGGTTCTTACATTCAAATGAATGGATGTGGTCATCTTTTTGGGTTTTGCTTGCACAGACTGCATATTTGAATGATTAGTGTTAGTCAGATGAAGCTTATGTAGCATCAAATCCATCCTGCAAATTGGTTTGAAGAACAGATTTTAAGGCTTTGTGTGCTTGTGAAACATCTTGGTTGAGTTGTATAACACAAGCATCTTTTATCTTAATCACGTGATTCGTGTTGTATTTTGTGTCTTTAAGAACTTTCTGATCAAACAAATGTGACAAATAGAAAGTGTCTATACAAATAAAGAACATGTATCATATGGTTACAATGAATCATATACATAAAATCAAATTATATTAATAGTATATTCATTTAATATGTACAGTATTTAAAATGAAAAAAAAATGACTTGGCCCTGCATTGTCTACTGAATTTGGTCAGTTTTCTTTCTTTCATATTGTTAACAATCATCAGTCTTTTTAGGTTATACAAGTGAAATAAGCACTTCATGGAAATAGATTAGTACTTGACCTATGTTCAGAAGTTGCGGCCCAGTTCGTCCCATACTGGGTTCCTGAGTTTGGAAGATTTTTCTCATTGATGCTTTCCCCTATGGTGGCTGATTTGGCCTCATTTAGCATTTTACCTATGCTGTGAGCTCTCTCCTGAAAGTAAAAATTGATGACTCTTGTGTTATACTCCAATCTCACTCTTAAACTTTCCATCTTTCACCAATAATGTTCCTGTTTATTTGCTGAATCAGCCAGTGAGTGAGTGAGAGAAAGAGAGAGAAAGAGAGAGAGAGAGTCAGAGAAAGAGAGAGAGAGAGTGAGAGTCAGAGAAAGAGAGAGAGAGAGAGAGACAGACAAACAAACAGATGGAAAGACAGACAGACAGACAGACAGACAGACAGACAGACAGACAGACAGACAGACAGACAGATAGATAGATAGATAGATA
>JBAMIG010000012.1:8788758-8804965 GCA_037177335.1 Kiunga ballochi
TTTTTTAATTGCATTACAGGAAATAAAGAACTTTTTCACAATATTCTAATTTTCTGAGACAGTCCTGTAAGTGAAACAGTACTCCTTGCTTTCTGAAAACAGCTTATCCCAGCCGTCAACAGCAGGAGGCGGGGTACTCCCTGGATGGGACGGCAGTCCATCGCAGGTGACTGAAACACCTCTGAAATATTATATTTATTCTTAAAAAGCTTTCAGCTGGATGTAGACTACTCTTTCTAAGAATTTTTACCAAAAGGCAACTTTGAAGGCCAAAAACTGGACAAGGCAAAAGCATCAAGGGGAGGTTTCTGTAACAAAGGTTGCCCCGCTGCATGTTTAAAATTATTTGGTACAACAGAGCTCTACTACCATTGATAATATTATACATTAATCTGGATAACCATACTACATTTGAACAAAATCCCTCACATGTCACGAGTAAAAATGTGTATTGTTGTAAGAAGTTTCATATTAAACTTGTTTAAAACACATTTTTATTACTCTTTCCGAATATTAAAGAGTAATAAAGTTTGTTGTCTTTTCAGCAGTACCATGTTTCATACATATATATGAAGGCATGGGTCAGATGACTGAATCTATTCAACTGCAATACATTTAGACAGTAAATCTCAATGAATCTGACAATGATGCTTGTATATTCTTACTTCATGAATTCATTTCAGCAAAAAGATGAATTTTCATACCAGTCACGGTGTAATAAAGTGCTCTGTGCAATCCCTCCCACCATAACTGCAGAAGAACTGACAAGAAAAGGCATAGTGTTCATAGAATATGCTGTTTAACAAAACGTGAATAATGCAGACAAGTTTTCAACATGTTAATTGTGGGTGTTATTATCAACAAGCCTTATTTTCTATGATTGTTCTCCTTTGATGTAAAGCTGAAGTCATGTGCCTTACACAACATTATAGATAATAAATAAATAGATAAAAAAAAAAAACCAAGATCTGATAAATACCATGTTATTGTGTAATAGATTTGATTGTAAATTTAGTGAAAATTGCAATGTGTCAGTGGGGATGAATGTGACAGTGACAAGTTATGGGAAAAATCAATGGAAGCAGCAGACAGTGAAATTACATCTGATCCTCGTCCTGCTGAGAGGGAACATCTCCCAAAAAAACACTTAGTATCAATAAAGTTAAGCTTCAAAAACTCAGGGGAATTTGAAGCTCTAATCCACCAGGACTAGACCAGGATTAACAGAGATATGTGAACAACACACTGCACTGATTGTAAGACTCAGCCTACAAAATAACAAGAGTTCAATGTGTGAAACACCATGGGGAGAATAGGCTAAACCAGAGAGGTTTAGCTTTTAAATTGCTTGACACCAGTGTTCTTGTATATAAACACAAATTTCTCTTGAAAAACACCCAGTCACTCAGATAGATGTATCACCAAAAAGCTTTTCCTCTGTTTCCATCAAATGTTCTTCTTTAACTTCTCATACCCTTAAGCTTCTTGACCCTAAAGTCATCCATATTTTTCTCACTTTATGTTCTCATAATTCTCATTTAGTCTACAGTCAGTTTGCAAATTATATTCTCTTTTATTTATTCTGCCCTATTTTTCTCCTTTTTCTACTCGGGTTCAAATTGAGTCCATTTGTATGTCTCCAGATCAGAACACACAACAAATAAAACTTAGTAACACCCTGCAAACAATATCTGATGGGTATGCATTTAGGGATTCCTTTGGCTTTGTACTGTCAGTCTCCTGCATCCTATGTTTTTGTGGGTGATCATGCTTGAAAATATAAGGAAAAAAACATTTAAAGTTAAGAAGAAAAAGTATCAGGTAAAGGAAACAAAAAGGAATATTGTCAAAGGAAAATAGATATTTTGTTTTTTGGTGGTCTTTAAGTCAAACACCCTGGTGTCTCTAAAAAAGGTGTTTAACACCAACACCAGGGTGACATGTTTTTTTTATACCCTACTTTCACTTTGAACATTGAAAATGTCTCCCGTGAATGTTGTTCTTTTCATTCTATTCATTTTTTCAGCCTCACTCCTTAACTACATCTCGGTTTTAACAACACTGACACAGTTAGGCTGTAAAATGTCTGAATAGTGAATGTATTAACAATAAAAATCTCTATTTCAAGCCTGAGGCTGTACAGTGGCGTAGCATTTGGCTCACAGCAAGGTTGCTAGTTTGAGCTTCGACTGGAGTGAGCCAAGCAGTGGCCTTTCTGTTTGTATGTTTACCTCTTGTATATGTTAGTTTTCTCTGGGCACCCCAGCTTCCCCCCAACATCCAAAGACATTGGTCACTATAAATTGTCCCGAGGAGTGAGTGTGAGTGGCTGTTTGTCTCTCTGTGATGGACTGGCAACCTATCCAGGGTGCACCCTCTCTTTCACCTTGTTAATTGTGGATATAAGTCCCAGCTGGCTCTTTTAGCAAAAAACATTATATGTCATTATATATTTGTAGTTTTCTCAAAGCATGTGATGACAAAGGTTAACCCAGGTGATACAACAGGAATAATGCATCAATACACAAGAGGAAAAAAAACTAAATGAATGAAATAGTGAGATTTGCAGCATGGAGTGAGGAGAATATGTGAGGATAAAAATCATGCAGAACATGTATCTATTACCAATAAGTCCACAATAAGTATTGATCGACAAATGGACACTAAATCACCTCCATCTTTTCTAGTTTTTTTATTTCTAGTTTTCCCTTCTGTTTTTTTACTTTTCACTCACTTTTGTCACATTTGTTTATTTTCCTCTCCACTACATCCTCCCTCTAACTTTGTCTCCTCCCTTCTGTCATTAAGATGCAGCGCAGGGAGAAGACTGCTGCACAAAACACCAAAGATATCTTTGAGAGGCCACTGAAATAAGTACTGCGGATAATGCTTCGGCATACACGCCAAGAAACATGATGTGGGTAGATCATTCGCAGATGGCGGTAGACAGGGGGCAATTTCACACAATATAGCTTCCATGTTGTTTACTGAAAATATGTAATCCAACCACTACTCCACTGAGTATTTTTCTGAGGAGGTCATACATATCTTACAACAAATCCATCACCATCTAACTCTTCTTTGAAATTGAACCTGCTGTGAACGACTGTCAATATCCCAAGTGATCAACATTTCATCATTTTTGCACAAGTAGCAGATGACATCACAGCTAAACAAATTTTTCATTATGCAAGAAAAACAACAATTTCACAAAACAAATCATATGAAGCGTATTTTTAAAAAGAAATCTTGCAGTCTTGCAGCTCTGAATCTTGACCTATTAGTTTTTTCCCGAGAGTTAGGGCTTCCTGTACCAACAGAGTACATTAATCTATGTGACGCTCATCACCTTGTCGAGACATAATAAATGTAATGTGGCAGCTACTCAATGTTAAACCTTGGCTGGAAGCTGTACCTTCCCCCATAATTACACTGGGCAGTATCCAACAGTAATAATTGCAAAATATGGGATGGCCAATTTCATTGTTCCACTGGAGTGTGAACAGGATTGTAATTCAAAATGCTTCAAACATGAAAAGTTGTTTAGCTTGATCTTTGTGAGTGATAAAGGTCAGTATGAAGTGATTGAAGGACACAGAAGAATTGCAGTCTCCCAAACAACTGGCTGAAGTGATTCCTAAAGCATTTATCGATAAAAATAAATAATAACTAGGATAAATGTGTTAAAACAACAGGAGGAATATAAGAGAATAATGGCAAATCTAAAAATGTCTAAAAAGTACTGAATCTTTATAATAAGAGACTGGCAACTTCTAGTCAATGAGGGGTATCAAAACTGTATCTCCTGAGTCTTTAGGGTCAATGTTCTTTATATAAAAAGCCTTTTGAGCACAAAGTAAAAGTTGTGATGGATTTGTGTTTTTGTGCATCAGCCTCTACTGTTCTTTGCTCTACCTGAAGATTTATAATTCTTTTAAAACATGCTTCTTTTATTCTCTTGGTCAGTAGTTCACACACAAATCATTTTGACTCTAATCTTTCTCCTTTATTCTCCAACACCCTTTCTATCTTAATGTCTCAGACTCTCTCTGTTTCCTTTTTCTTCATCCCCAGATGTGGTACATATCTGCTCAAAAGCATTTTCCTTGTCCAGTACAATAAGCATTCTCTCTTTTTTTTCCCCCAGCGTAGAATAACAAAGATTGTCACCATGGATACCGTTTCATGCAATGAGCGCTGAGTGGCCCTTTCCGAATTCTAAAAGGAGTAATTATCTGATGACATCAAAGACAGGTGACGACATGAAAAAAAAGCAAAGCGAAGGGATTGAGTCCAAGCCATTTATCAGTCATGTGGAGAAAAGGTCCAGTTCACCTTATTCAGCTGGGATTGCTGGATTCAGGCAACCAGCTTTCACCTCTATAAGCCTGAGGCAGAATCATAAACGTGGTTATTTTGCATGAAACAACCTCAATTTCATGAAATCTGATAAGGTAGATGCATAGCTTTACTATATTCAGAAATAAATACAAGGAGGAGAAGTGCAGGTGTAATTAGGATGCACAGATCTGTTCAGGGTCTGACTTAAATTCAATTTCAGAAAAATAAATCCCTAATTAAATGTCGGATTTTCTCCCATGAGTTTCTGTAACTGAAACGTTATATCACTCCAAATAACCTGGATCTCATAAAAGATAACCCCACAAATGTTTTTTTCTCTCTTCTTTTTTACTCTCTTGCCTTTCCTTTGCTCTTTAACTAACATTATCCCCTGTTGAGCATTCACCTGTAGCCAGGCCAACAAAATCTTATGGCATAAAAGAAAGTGTAAGTTTTATCTCTAGGACAGTCGGTTGGCTGTTATTAATCGTAACATCTTTAAGTTGATACTGATGTAGAGCAATAAATCACTAAACAGATTATCAAGAAGCAACTCTACACTGAACATGCTCTTCAACTTACTCATAAATTGTTCTTTTCGACAAGATTGAGGCTCTAGACAATAAGAAAATAAGTAAATAATAGGTAAAAACATTCCATGCAAAGTGTAAAGTTGTGGTTGGACCATGGCCCATTTACCATTTAGTTGTTCAAACAGACTGCCTGACCTATTGCCATTGTTACTAATACTGATGAACCTGCGGCGTTTCTGGAATAACTGAATTAGACCAATATAAATAATTGGCATCATGGCCTTGAACCAAGAAGAAATCAGAAATAATTCATTGTAAGGTATAAAATTGAGGATTTACTTGACTCGGGTGCTTTTAAACCCACATTTTTAGTTAACAGATAAGGTGCCACATGCATAGCAAAGTTGTCAGTGAATGAGCACAAACTCAAAGAAACCAACCTGATCATTTACGGAGCAGAAAATGCAAATGGATGGAAAGCTTAATTACAAAGGTGAAAGAAAAACTGGTAAAGATGAATTGAAACCAAGGTAATATATGCTAAGGTGACAAATGAATAATTAGCTGCAGGTTTTTGTGCGAGGACAGATAATAGAGAACCAAATGAATAGAACAAAGTAAACTTCATTTACATAAAATCTGGCAACATGGCAACTTCCTTCAGAGGTGAGGTTCTTTCAGTTAGGTTTTCACAGCTCCTTTTCTTCCTTATTTTCCAAATCACAGCTTTTTTGCAGCTGGTTGGATCTGGCATCAACGTCCCCGTCTTGATGATTTGAACTGACTGTGATCACCTTTAAAATTGTTGTAGAAGTTTTCATCCCATTGCTTTGTCATCTTTATAGTAATAAATAATATTTTTTTATTTACTCACTTCCAGGATTATTGAGGCTATTTTTACTTTGTCATTTTGTTTAGGTAGTTGTGGCACAAAGTTGGCATCTGAATGAATACTCTTTAAGAAGTTGTATTTATTTCTGTGATACCAGTGCCTGAAAAGTGATTTTTATGTTACATGTTTGATGACATCTCTTTACAAGATAATGATTAAAAACAACTTTGTAAACTTATCTGGTAATTATTATAAAATGCAGATAATATATCCTGTTTTTATCTTATTACGTTTATGCTTGTCATGTAATTATAAGTGATCATGTGACAACGTTAAGAATCTGGTATTTAAATATTAGCTTAATGAAAGCACACAAACACAAATCTTTTTTATTTTAAAAGAAAATAAGGTAACAACACTGCCTGCAGTTTGTGGTTTTGTCATGCATTTTTTCACACTGCCACAGACTCAGACAAGAAATGTATTCCTCATTGTGAATTGGTTATTATTGGGTTATAAAAACATGAATTAAACAGCAGGAAGCTGTTGAATCACCTCTCTGACCAAACATTTCATGTAACGCTGGAGCTAATGGAGGATCACTGCTTGTATTTTGGGATAGAAGACTAAAATGTTGGGGTGCAGAAAGAATTTCTGATATTTTAGCACATATTCTATTAGCATATATTAGCATATATTCAGCTGAAGAGTCTTTACAAAGATGCTAGGTTCAAATTTTGACCTTTGTATAGAAAGCTGCAGACAGGAAGTTATACAGAATGCTGCAACCACACCATCTTGTCTAGTATTGTGCAAAAGTCGTGTGTCCAACTTTCTACATGGCTCCAACCTTATGTAAGTTTTCTTTAAACTGCATCGCCGTAACTGAACTTCCAATTAACAGCAGTGTAATATGATGAGACGGAGCCACGTCTAAGAAATGCATGTTGTTTTTCTTTTAGATTTTCCCAATATCCTGCTGAGTGCTCTGTGCTGACTGAATCCCTTTTTTTGCAAGAACAAAGACTCTTGAAGACAACTTTAGCAGTTTTGACTTGATTTCATCCACCAGATGAAATAAAATTCCACACCATGTACTGTAATAATGTAATTCAGAATAACACCAAGAGCCACTGGGCAAATCAACTTTTAATGCTCTTGACATTTTCATCTGAGCATTAGGAAACTGATTGCTGGGTTACTCCCTTAAGATGCAGACAAGCATTTTCATATTACTGAAGCTAAAAAGCAGAAAAAATATGGTTCATGGATATTTAATCTCATTATATCTAAGAGCTTGTTGATCCTTTGCATAGTAGGCTACCACGTGAAACATGAATTGAAATTTGGTTTCTCAGCATGACGATCATTTCCTGTGTTTAAATAAAAAGGAAATAAACTAAATGATCAAACAAAAAGTATTAAATAAATAACTGGATTTGCAGTGTCAGGAATAATTAAATTAAAAAAACATGAGAAAACATTTATAATATATATCCTATATTTTAAAAAGAAAACATATAATGGGATGGATGGGAGAGAAATGCAAGAGCTCAGGTGCAGTGAGTTGGTAGAAAGAAATTGCCCAATACTATACAAAGGGTTTCCTTACTGGAATATAAAAGGAGAGGTGAATTAATACTGAGCTTTATGCAGTTGCACGGCAGGCTAACCCAGTTTCACGGGAAAATGTAAAACAGTCATGTAATGTTATCCTATTAATTCACGCCCATGACAGCATTTTTGCTTTTCTTTTATTCCACTGCACAAAAAATTGACTCCACAGAGAACTGCCTTGTCACATCATTTCATCCCTTAAATGTTGACTATTACTTCACATTTACCAGGCGAATAAGCCCACATTGGCTGTCAAAGAGAGGCACTACATGCATAACTGCTTAGGGAGAGTCAAATAAAAGCAATCCATAATATTTTGTATTCTCTTTTTAAACATGGAGGTCTTGTTTAAATCACAGACTTATCTAATGTCTTTGTGAATTCCTAAATACAAATCAAAATTAGAATCAGTAGGGTGTTTGTGTTTCCAAGTTCCAGTACATACTCCCTACAACATCTGAATTAACCTGATAAGATGTGTGATGGTGTAATGGCAGTCAGAGTACCTCTGGCTAACACATGGAGCTCCTTGTGGATCATCACGGATATGTCTTCCTGACACACTGCCAAACCCATCATGCTAGAGGATGTTGGATTCAGCAGAACATTTCCCACAGCGTCTCCAGACACTCTCAAATCTTTCAGATGCTCAGCGGGAAACTGCTGTCATCCCTGAAGAGCACAGGGTGCCACTTGCAAAACTGTCAATCCTGGTATTCTTTGGCAAATGCCAAGCTGCATGGTGTTGTGCTGTGAGCAAAGACCCCACTTGTGAATGTTGGGCCTTCATACCTCGATGGTGTCATGACAGTTCGAACAGAAACGTCGACATTAGTCGCTGGAGGTCATCGTGTGGTCCACTGCTCCCCCTTACACAAAAGAGAAGTCAGGACAGCTGGGTTGCTGTCCTGCTACAACCCCCTGCATGTCTCCTAGTTTACTGTACTGCTATCTCCTTCATGCTCTCATCACTGTGCTTGGGATAGAGCTGCACAAACAACTAATGATTGTAATATTCTTATGCAGCTAAATGTACTGCTATTAAAACTGAGATGCATAGCTTATAAATACCTTACATGGATATATATATATGTTTAGCAATTATGGCTAGGAGAAGGGTTCAGTGGCCTTGGTCTCTTTATGGGACATCACAGGCTTGTAAAATTAAAGTAAGCAGGTTTTAGCAGTATAAGAGTAATGCATGTGACTTTAAAGCCTGATCAATACTTTGTGTACAATTGTGCATTCAGGGTACACGGGCTGCATTCTAATCACTATTTGTGGAGGAGTGCAAACTTAGAGAAGGTAAGATACATTCAGGATACACTGTACTCAAACTTATGATACATCAGGAGAATGTAAATTGATCATATAAAGCAGATTCAAAGTGGGCTATCTGGAACCGATTGAAGCAAAACTTTAGCAGCTGTGGAAGATTTAAAAATTTGATCTGTGTTGGTGGTATCCCTGTTTTTCATGTCAGCCTGCAGAGTGTGATATACTGAACTCAGGTACAGTGAACTGTGAGGACACTCCACTGAGCAGGAAAAGACTGGTGAAGTAAATTAGGAAGGTTTGGCATCTCATATTTCTGTGGCTGAACAGTGTCACATAGTGCAAGGTCATGAGTTCACAAGATTGTGCAGACGCTGCGATTTTCAAGTATGGGCAATAACTGCTCAAGTTATGACAAATGGCATGGTAATAAATGGTGATGGTGGTAAAGTTTATTACTGGAAAACGAGGACTGGTCCCAGGTTTGTAACGGGTATGAATCAAAGAGGGATCAAGACAGGGTTTATAGCATCCTCAGCCTGGTCATTTACCAAACAACCTCTCGTGTGGCTCAGAAATAATGTTTTAATTTATTTCTGATTCTTTGTCACATATATTTTAAAAAGTGTTAAAACTACAGCTTTATTGAAAAAGAAGGCCAAAACCCTTGAGTATCAAATGTAAATTAGGTGCCTAGAGAACATGTTAATAGTCACAATGTGTGCATAAAGGCAAACCATATTACATTTGAAGAGGTGCTTTCAGTTCAGTTCAGGCCTCGAGTACACGGCTGACAGGCTTGAATTCTCAGAGGTCCAGTGTCTCTTTGAGCTTGAGTTATAACACCATACACATAAGATGCCTGGGGTGATAAACAGACTGACAGAACTCCTGCTGCTGACTGTTCAAGAACACAGAAGATGAACACAAAGCAAATAAGCATCACAGCCTGTAAAGTGGTGCAGATCAGTATCGGTGAGGAGAGTTTATTTTTAAAGCTTTTTTAATGTTTCTCCGGAGTTCAGAGCTGACAGATTGCAGCTGTTTTTAAATAGATGATATTTAATAGATTTTTCTGCTTGTCTTCACGTTTGAGTCAACATAATTATCCCCATCACATTATTCTTGCAGTTTTCCCCCTGAATGAAATTTCCCAGGAAAATCAGTGAGATGCACAGTTTTCCCTCATACCCTCATGGTCTGACTCAATTATATCCAGTCCAATGTTGTTATTGTTTTATTATTCTTTTTTCATTCCTTCATATTTTTATATTTTATTCTGATAGTTTTCATCCTCACCTTTAGAATTACTTAACAACTTTTTTGTTTTGTGGGGGGGGTTTGGCGGCGGGTGACATAAGTTTGAAAAGTAATTTTGGGCTGTGCACCAGAGAGAACATTTATTTGTTCATTTATTCATATTTATGTGCATACTGAACTATTTTGATTATATTATTTTAACATCAAGTTTATGCTTGGTTTTTATTTTCTGTAAAATTGTAAATACTTCACTGTCCTTGTTGCTAAAGACAATAGCCAGTAAATAACAAAATATTATAAGTTTGTGTTTTTGATTTATATAAAGAAAAATAACTGCATCTTCTATGAAGTGCTAAAAGAGTTATTTCTTTTATCACACAAGAAGATTCTGTGCACTAATCCTCTGTCTGATGGGTAATCCATGACCAGTTCACATGCTTTCAATACAATGTTTGTAGTGTACATGCTCACAGAAACATATGCACCATCTGCTACTGCAGTTTCAGTGAATCGCACGCTAAGCATTAACCTCTGTGTTTACAAAAAACATCACAGCCACGTCTTCAGGATTATATATATTCCTGTATATTTCACAGCCTGTAAAGTGAGAACGATTTATGCATTTTGCATGAAAACATGACACGTGTTATGATTTGCATGATGCTTATGAACACGCAGGTAATTTGTAGCTTTGAGTTCGGCTTCTTTACTGAGATGACCCCACCATCCATGGACAAAAAGCAAAGCAAGCCATTGGATTTTTTTAAAGAAAAAAAAAAGATGAACATCACTTAACAACATGTTAAGTGTAGAAACAGTAGAAACATAAAATGACAAATTTGTTATTTCCTTTGACAACATAAGAAATGACAACATAAAAATCATAAAATGTAGCTGATTGCATTTTGATTATATTTTTGTCTCTAGCTGTTCAAATGTTTTGTAATAAATAAATATATATACTATCTAATAAAGTATTCTAAATATAATACAGAGCATTTAAATAACTACAACTTAAAAATGACTCTTGTATTTATGGCAAAAATGTAACTACTAATCATGCTTTGCTTTTTTTGTGAAAATGAAAAAAGTAGACAATGTTCATGCTGAGATGATGAGAAAAATATTGACTATCACCTTAATAAAGATGCTTTATTTTATAAGGGTTCTTGTAAAAATGTGCCAATCTATCAATACTAAATGAGCAGTAACTATTCAGTGTTGCTAAGTAACTGATATGAAAGTTTTATTAGACAAATGGTTAAAAGTGGGGCATAAATTTATTTTTGTATTAATATTAAAGCATTCACAAAGCATACAGTGTTAAATAGTTCCTCATGTGTTCCTCATTTATTCTTCTCTAGCTAGGCTACCTTGACTGTTTGAAGTCAAATTAATAATTATGATTACAAATCTAATCACTTGACAGATTTTCATTCAAATGTGTTATTTTGGTTTCACTTAAAACAAATAAATGATTCAATCTTTTAAATAAATATGGGCTCAGAGATGGATTTGATTTAGAATTATTGCAGAAAACATAAAATACAAATGTTCAGTGCACAAGAGAGAACGAAACGTAAGACAACAACCGCATTTCCCAGTAAATAATTAGTGGGATTCTCTGTAAATAAAAGCACATATGTCAAGACATAACTGGTTTTGTTGGGATGGAAAAGACAAGGTTTCTTTGTAGCAAAAACTAAATGATCTGTGAAACAAAGTTGTTGATCTGATTGGAGCAAATGCATTCACAAAAGACCTAAAGAAAGTTTTAGCATGTTAAGCACTAATCATTTAGATATCTGTAAAATTCTAAAAACTTCACAAACTTTTCTACATTTAATGTTCTGCCATTTTACTTTATGCAAACAAAATCTTAGAACAGATTTTTCTGTTCTTTACTTGACTTTGGAAAGTCTGCATGTTGTTTTTATAAAGTGTATGCATGTATTCAGAAACATGTTTCTAAATAACAGGATGGAGATCATCCAGGTTTATTTAAACCCACTCTGCCTCCTAATAACATACACAGCTTAATTAAACAGCTCAGATATACAAAGCCCTTAGGGAGTTTACATTAAACATTACATTTAAATTACACAAATCACATTTTTATTCCGATGGAAGCATCTTTCTACATCTGTGCAAGCAAATGTATTTATAATTGATGCAGTGTGATGGTAGTTTCTAGTTTCTTTAAAGAAAACAATTAAAGAAAACACTTTTTTATAAAGACTATTTTATATTGCTATTTTACATTTTTCAGGATATCACATTTTAATTTATGGAGCATGAATGCTTAGACTATATGACTAAGTTTGTATAAAAAATGACAAAAATAAAGAAAAAATAAAGCAATCACATGAAATTTTATTTATCAAATGCATATTGATGACATCATCAGATAAATGATTGAATTATTTATTCATTTCATACAGAAAATGTGCTCCCATACAAACAAATACATGATGATTCAAGCCTACCATGGTGTATTTACAGCATATATGAGATGCTTGCAGACTGAAAAATAGGTAGCTATTTAAATTATGTATATGCACTCAACTTCTACATCATCGGTTCTGCATTTGCTTTTGCTGGAAGAATTTATTCTTTTTTTGTTTCCTTTGTTTATTACTTAAATCACATCAGTTCACTCTTCTGGTTCCTCTCCATTCCTACCTATCATCAGAGTGCATCTTTAATGACACCAGAAAAAAAGACATTTGACTGAGTTTGTTCCTCATTCATATTGATTATTTTGCTTGTATGGAACAGTCGGTTTGCTGATGCATTGTCTATGCCTTGAGATGTTCTCATTGTGGAAGAAGGTAATGAATAAATACTATGTCTTTATACCTTGCACTAAGTCTTTTATTACAAAGTTCAGGGTTTCTAGTCAGTTAAAAATCACATACTGTATGTTGCAGTTAACCTGTGTGATGGCTGCAGGGTTATAAAGAATTAGAAAAGTGGTGTGCTTATGGGAAAACTTCAAATGCTAAATTTCACAAGACAGAAAATGTGCATTTCCTTTGTCTTAAGTCTCATTAAACATCGTATTTGAAAAAGCTTTCATCTTGTCCATGTCAGTCAGTTTTTTCTGTCTCATATTTTGCATTATTAAATTTCCTTTGTGCTCATGACTCCTGTTCCACTTCACAATTTATCTTATCACCTCATTCTCATTAGAATGTAGAATAGACAGAAGCCACTGGCCTTCCTTTCAGAAATAGCCCCAGGAAGTTAATGCCACTACTACACAAAACAGGAAAACAGAGGCACCTACTCAGTATGGGGCTGTGTTTGATCTATTCAATCCAACCACAGAAAGGACATTAAATAAAAACAACAAAAAGGGCAATCCTATTTGTCAGAGTTATACATCATTTCACCTGTTATCCACCAGCTTTTAGTCTCAGCGAACCTTATTATTATTATTTCGGCAAATGAAGTTAGTGTCTGTCCCTGTTTTGCATATTACTCATTCCCATCCCTGAGACAGATGAGACTGAGTACATACATTTATGCCACTCATGTCAGTTTATTGTAATGCTGTTTTATCCTCACAAATGTGTTTTCCTGTTTATTTTTTTAAATGACAGAAACTCCTGGATTAAATAATGTTTATAAAAAAAAGCTGTATCATCCCCAAATACCTTGCACCCCTTCTTTTTTTTGATCTGATAGTCTGAAAGATGTTGGCAGCAATAATAAACCAAACTTTTTGGACCTTTCTTACATTAGAATCCCAATATTTCCTGTGTTTTTCTGTTCAGTGTCTCCTGAACAGACATTATCTGAGACTAAGTGTTCTGTCACAAACTGGACATGTTCAGCATTAAATATTACTTCACAGATGTCTAAGTTACCAATGCCCGGTGCATTATCGCACCCACATATCCTCACAGAGGCTGGCTTTTGAACTTTACCTTGATACTGTTAAACTCAGTGCATCTTAAACTATGTTTTAAAAAACATAAGTGTCTTTTAGTCTTGTTTACAGATGTTTCTTTCCATGGTACAATTTTTGACCAGAAATTTCCACAATACAGATGCAATCCTTTTAAGGATGAACTCTTCTCCATTTTCATCTTAACTCAAAAATGTTCATTTTAGCCACCTCCAGGTGCTTTTTTATATCAATTATGATGTTTTTAGATCTCATTAGACTGCCATGCTCCACAGTCTTTACCTTGGTTGTTTATTATTGCTTATAATGGCGATTCTGTCACATGGGATTTACCATTGCACAACTATGGAAACTTCCAAATATAACACAGTCTGACAGGCATAAAATAGTGTTTTTGAAATAGATGTCACTCTTTAAGAGCTATTTTCTGAAAACTTGGCAGACAGTCTCTTTGTGTTTGGAACATGTGCTGAATTTGGATAGGTGGAGCACCACTAAGGAAATGGCAGCCCTCATTAAACAACTTTTATCCAGGAAGACCTGCAGAAAAAGAATATGCTAATGATGTCAATACGGTCATATTTATACACGGAGGAAAATGAGCAGAGAAGTGTAAAGTGCTCAGTGCATCAAGGGATGTCTCTATTGCTGCATAACTAGATGGCGAGACTACTCCTCACTATAAGATTCATTTAATTTATGTTTGCAATTCTGACAAACATTTCTTGTTTTTATGTCCAAACACAAACAGATTAGATAAAGCTCAAGCTCTTTGTGCAGAGTGTTACAGGAGTGTTAAAATGATTTAACTCATGTTAGCTATTTGTGGTATTTAATAGTTTTAGGACTTATGTGTTTAAGAGAGATATGAGAGGCAAAATACATGGTAAAATTGAATTTAACATAAATAGTTGAAAGAATATCCTCTGTAATGAGGTTCATAGTTGGGGTTGATTGGTTTGAAATGACATATTTAGGACATTTTTCTTTGTTGGTTTGCTGGTCAGCATTTGTTAGAGAACATGTATTAATGTTTAGCAATACATATTTGCACTGTGAAGAATGGAGACTAAATCTGTTGAATCTGCCTTTTATGCAGAGTTTGAGTAGCATTTTTTTTACAATCCTTTAAAATTCATGGGTTTGCAGGAAAGAGTGATCCATCAGTTCCAGTCAGTTTAAATTCAGGCTAAGCTTATTGTCTAATAGTTCTGGTGAAAATGATACCTTCATGTATTACTTAAAGGCTTTAGTCTTTAGTCTTTTCTGATGTCAGTTAGTAAATTGATGCTGACTATCACCTCAGCATGCATAATATGGATAATCCTTCCTGACAATAATGCATCTATTTGCACTTCTGGGACAGTTGTAAAGCATGATGAGTTGTATTGTTTATCAATAAAATGGCTATAGTCCCTGCTGCAAGCCTATGATATGTAAGATTTAAAGAAAACAGATCTACTATCAACATTGATGCATTTCTCTCATAGATGAAAGTTGTATCTATTTCTCAGATCAGAACCACTTCAGAACTCTTTTAGACATGGTCTTCAGAGTAACTTCTCAGGTTGCCACCATTAACTTGTTCTTCTTTATTTCTCTTGTTTATTTACTTGTCTTTTTCTGATGAAAAAGACTCCTTGCACTCCTTCCAGACTCCTCATTCTTTAGCTTTTAAGGGATTTTTTTCCTCTATAGTGCCGTGCATTTTTGCAATGTTTCACAAAACACAGTGTGACACCAGTGGAAAAAGATTACTGCATGGTGTTCTGCTGACTAGCTGACACTGCATTTACTATTTGGTTGCTCTTTTTTTCACTGTTATAATTATAGGATTTTTTTTCAATCCCTTTATCCTCCTTCTGAATATATGTCATCACATACGTGAAAATAACAGCAATAGTGATGTATTTTTGACTGATACCTGTTGTATTATATTGAACCTACTGCAGGTATTCTGTTGTTTTTTCTTGCCTAAAGTAACAAGCAATATTATTTAAATGAACACACTGAACAAATGTTGCATGGTTTGCAGATTAGATTATAACTTAAGTGACCTAACATCACTAAAATGTAGCACTTCATTTTGTTTTTATGCAGTTTAATGGATGTACTCACAAATGAAAACCAAACTCTTGACTTGTGTCAATTTAACTTCTCAGATAAGGGAGCACAATATGTAAACTGCCAAATTAAAAACAACCAAGAAACAATATTTACACATTGAAAAAAATCAATTTGTCCTGCAATGCATGAAACAACATTTTTTTTTTCCTGGACAGTCTAAGTTCAGGCTACCAGCCAACGTTTGTTTGGTTAATGTCTTAGCTTTTATGCTGCCTCACTCTTGGTAAATGGTCTGGTAAATGGTCTTGTACTTGTATAGCGCTTTTCTACACATCAGTGTACTCAAAGCGCTTTAACACTATTCGACAC
>JBAMIG010000012.1:8812115-8829170 GCA_037177335.1 Kiunga ballochi
GAATAGAATAGAATAGAATAGAATAGAATAGAATAGAATAGAATAGAATAGAATAGAATAGAATAGAATAGAAAAAGTCACTCCCGTCAGGACACATTTGTTATTTTTTTCTTTCTCTCCAAATTTGACCATATTAAGCTTTCAAAGTTGTGTAAGAAGTTTAATAAAATACACATGGATACTTTCAGAACCACCTGGAATTACACAGCAAACTGACTGCAGTCTATGAGACTGAAAGGTTGCGTCTGAAAAGGTGGTCTAGTGGCACAGGAGCACTACGGGGAACTGTTGTCTTTGTGTTACACACCTCAGACTTACAATACACCTGTGAGTCCTGTCATCTGCAGAAATACTCTGGTGAATCTGCATTTGTGGGGCTGATTAGTGATGAACAGGACGTACCAACAGCAGTCAGAAAACTATACAGACGGCTGTGAATTTTTTGGAAGAACAGGAACAAATGAAACATTATTAACATTACCTGGAAGAGATGGGATTTCAGCCGAGCAATAGGCTGAACTGGAATACAACAAAGTTACATCAACAATAAGTTTCAGGGCAGATTCTGCTTTCTAAGGTAGCTAAGATCATTAAGAGTCTGCACAGGTTTGCACATCTTCTATAAGCATGCTGTGGAATGTGCTGTCAGCTTTGCTGAGGAGCAGAAGCATCACACCCAGAGATTTAAAGAGACTGAACAAACAGATCAAGAAGACTGGATCACTGCTGGAGATTACTCTGGAACAACTGGTTGTACAGGAAAGAATGATGGTGCATCCCAGATGTCTCATAATTCCAAGACCCTGAGAGTAGGTTGCATTATTTGCAGCAGTGTCTGTACCTGCTGCACCAGCTTTGGGGTCCTCTGCAACCTATAAGTTCTCCATTCAGGAAAACAACGTAAAATCATCATTTCCAGCTAATGTTCCACTAGAATACTTTCTCTGAGGACAATCTACAATGATGCACCAGTTTCTGAACACAATGGACAACTTTGACACAAGAAACAACAAAGTGTATTTTCTTTAAAGCATCTTTTGATCCACTTCAACACAAGAAGATACAGAGGGCCTTCCTGCCAGCATCCATCACCCTACTAAGCTAGACCACAAAAAATAATTTTAATCAAAATAAAAATAATAATAATGAAAAGCATAACAACTATACAAGTACACCATAATAATTTCATTTTCATTTTCTAATCATCATTTTACCTGTCAGTTTGTTCCATTTTGTGGCCGATTAGTGGATATCTCCCCAAAGGTCGCATTAAATCTGTGGATTTGCAGGAGGATTATTTATTGCTGGTAATTTTACCCTCTTTTACGTTACATTATTGGCTCTCAAACTTATGCTATGAAACCACTGGCAAAGCTTTGATTTTCTCTGTGATGTGTATAAAAGCCTAGAGAATTTAACGCTGCCTTTTCAGTTACTTAATGCAACTGTGGAACAAGTCATGCATTCTTTGAAGTAGTTTATAGAAGTTAGATCAAAGACTTGTCAGACTCTGATTACTGTAACAGAAACACAAAACTAATGTCTGAAAGGTCAAATATTTCCTGCAGTGCTTTATCTCTTGCTCTTTTGTCTGCAGAGGGTTTTTATTCTCAGTCTTCTGTCTTCTTCTAAATGTGAGTTAGCCTTTTGACACTGGCGTCATGCATCTGTCAAGGTTGAGAAATGATTCTCTCTTATGTGATCTGTCATTTTTGTGAGGGTGGGTGAGGCAATATGACGGATAGCCATGTTCTAGCACCAGCCAGACATAGAAAGAGCCAAATATCATAAACTACTCAGGCACATCTGATTAATTTGGACTGAAACCTCATGCAGGTGTATTCATTACCATCAGAGACCCAACAGGTGGTCAGAGCCTGACTTGTTTACTTCTTCTCTCTTTTTTGTACTTTCCTGACATTCTTCATTATTCAATTTGTGAATTTTCATACTACTTCTGCACTTCTTATCAATGTTCATTAGTGCTTTAGATCTAGAAACTGAACCATAGCACCACCTTTGGAGGGAAGATTTTTTCCACAAAAATCCAATTGCTTTTCTTTGCAGTCATTTTATTTGAAAAGATTTTTTGCAGTGAGTTATACAGTCTGAAGATGAAAAGAGCTTTTGATGGAATTATTGATGTGTGTGTGTGTGTGTGTGTGTGTGTGTGTGTGTGTGTGTGTGTGTGTATAAATGTAGACAGTTTCATGTTGATTGTGTGTGCGTGTGTGGTTCTGTGAAGGGCCTGAAAATGGTTAGGACTTGTGGGCTGGACAAGCCTGTAGAGATCATTCTTCTGTGACAGACCACTCACACACACCTTCTCCAGTTCCAAAGTCAACCTATTGTGCTCTCATTTCACACTTGAAGGCAAATGGAGAGGGGTAAAAATGAAGATTTGGATGCAGTGAGGATATAGGGAAGAAAAGAGACTTGTGGATAGTGGTGGTGGTGGTGGAGGAAAGGGGGGTGGGGGGTGTGATATGGTTGGATGAAAACGAGGGTCAATTCAGCACAGTAACAAAAAAAAGTAACCAAGTAACTTTTAGAAATCAGGCAAACAAAAAACAAAAACAAAACAAGAACAGAACACAAGGGAATAAATGACCCAAAATAGTGCACCAGACCATGATGTCATTGGATTTTTCCCATTTAAACAACATTGAGATGGGCAGACATAATTGAAGTTAACATAATAAACCTGACAGACATTTCCTGTTAAAATGACTCCTGTCTGTTCTGCTGCCATTATTGGGTCTGTAAAACATTACTTGCACAAACAGATTTAGACAACTTCATTGCTTTGATGGACTGACGACCTGTCCAGGGTTTACTCTCGCCCGATGACTGCTGGGATAGTCTCCAGCTACCTGTACCCCTGAATTGGATGAAGCGCTGTGGAAAATGGATGCATGGACTACTCTATGATCCCTTTCATTGTTAAAATGGACATTTGCCTTTGGCTCTGAAAAAAAAGTATAACACAACAGCATATAAACAAATCATTACCAGTAATACACAAAATACCACCTTGTCTGAAACCACTGAGTGCTACTGCGGAGCAGCTCCGTTTCAGACAAACACAAACACAGCCAAATCTGAGATCAAACTGGCACTGAGCTCCTTAAACAGCGTCATGAGTACAATGTCAAGACATCCAGTAGCGTGTGATCTCTGGTCATATTCTTGTTTATATAGATGGCTTGCAGCTAAAATAAAATAAATTACTGAGAGGAGTAAAACTACCACATAGCCCAGAATACAAACAAGACAGAGGAAGCATACCACAACTATCTCAACTGAAAACATGATTATACCATTTAACTTCACACATTTAATCTTTAAGAACCTGATCTTTCTTTTTGAATAGAAATCAAATAGAATATCCATGCACTGAGAACAGTCGGATGTTGAGCTCTACTATCACTGTTCCCATGACTACTAATATTAAGACTCATTTTAATAACAGATTACCTTATTTGCAGACATATACTCTATTCTGGCTCAGCCAAACTATGTTAATTGTGAATAAAGAAAATGAGAAATAATTCATTAAAGGGATGCCCAAACAAGTGGAGTTTTGCCGAGACTGCTACTGACAGGGTTTAAAGTTAGTTGTAATCAGATTGTATAACTGTACCTGGACATAATACACTAGGATGCAGCATGTATGATGTGCTTGGACCATGCATATTGCATGAACTATACAGTGTACAGCCAGCTTCAATGAAAACTTGTGGAAGAGGCAAGAATTTTGTCGCAACAGTAAGTTATAAAAAATGCATGTGGTTTAGCTGACAGACATCTAAAAACAGTTTTACTGTCAGTCAAAGCATTTTATTGCTGCTCTTGCTGATTTTTTTTCTGGAAGACAACATAGGTTGAGAACATCAGTGGTGTATTCAGTGTGACAGATTTTCTGTATTTCTGACTTCCCTGTGTAACAAGCCACATTTTTTAGCCATTTAATTTTAGAAGGTTGCAAAATTACTGCTTTACTGGACAGCTCATAAATATAATGATTTTTTGGGGGGGGGCATGTCCGATAAAAAATCAAAAATGGTAAATTGTGTGCTTTCTCCGGGGCCCTAATTATAAATCTAACCAAACAGTTAACATAGAAAATCCAAACTTTTGCTTGTGAAATATTCAGGGCTGATTATATTGATAAGAGAGCTGCAGCCTCAGCATACTCAGCAGGAAGTTGCTGAACTAAAGCTTCGGGCATCATACAAATTTATATACTCAGAGAAAATCATAAAGTAAGTGATAAGTGGTGCACACAGCATAATTCAGACTTTTATTTAATTACTGATTTCTGCTAGCATAAATTACCATCAGTCCCCCACAGTAGAACCTCTTCATATTGTTATTGTACAAAATGCATCTATTCAAACAAAATAAACTCTGTTTTTATAAGTAACAAACATTTTACATTTAGAGCTCATAACATATCAATCGATACACTACATCAGCATCTCTGATAAGACGTGTCATCGTAAACAATGTGTCAGAAGTGAACAGAGAATAAAAAACAAGCTTTAATGTATTATTTACATTAAAATAAAAATTTAAAGCGTAGTTGACTTGGTTCTTTATTAATGTATAAGTGATCAATAATGTATTTATCTTCAGGTAATACACAAACTTATGCTTCAGATTATGATAATTGAACATCATAAATTCTCTTTTATTGTATTTTTTTCAAACATTTGTAGAAACTTTTTCCATGCATGCATTTTACATACCACTTATTCCATTTCAGAGTCAACAGGGCAGCTAGACCTTTTTCCAGTAAGCGGGAGGTAAGGTGCACTTGCACATGTACCCCAGTCAGACCAACGTAAGTTTTGCTTTTTTAAAATGTAAAATAACTTTCAGGTTTGTTTTAAGTCTTGAGGCTTATATAGTGCCACTTATTTTATATACTAACCACAGAGAATTTTCTGTGAAACTTATTATAAATTGTTTCATTTCCTTTGAATAGCACACTGAAATTCTCCATTCAACATTATCTCCAATTTATAGTATGTCAGTGGGAATCTCTGTGGCTCGTGCCCTTTCCGTTAAGCAAGCTTAAGCCTGATTTAGACCTGAAGCTTACTGCAAATATCTGGGTTAAATGCAGTGATAGATTTATCTTTTGAATTCGTGAACTTTCTGTAATGACGGTAAAACTGTGAGCTTTTCATCTTTTCTATTTTTTTTAGTAGCCGCACACAGAGAGGACAAAATTGTTGTCTCATTTCAAACTGTTTCAATTTTACATTGTTGAGGAGACAAAATATATTTATCTCTGCGAAAATCTTCTTTGATATTTATTGAATTTCTCCACAGATACGGGCAGAGTTAAAACTGGGAGAGACAGAGAGACAAAGACAGGGACAGGGAGTGAGAGGGGAAAGGAAAGGGGGAAGGGGAGTAATGAGAGCAAAAGTGAAGTGTGTGTGTGTGTGTTTGTGTGTGTGTGTGTGTGTGTGTGTGCATCTCTCCAAAAACAAAAAAAGTGCAAGAGAAACTGTGCCGAGCTTCAAACGACGGGGTCGGTTCTTTGTTCTGGAGTGTTTGCATTGGAAGCTCTTTATGAAAAATGTCTTTGTGAGTCAAGTGCTCCCACTCTGCATCTTCATCTTCATGCATTTCGATTTATTTCGCAGCAGACTGCTGGCTCTCAAATCAGTCGAGGATTCAAAACAAAACTGAAACTTTTTTTCTTATAAATGAAAACTTTACATTTTTCTCATTTTACATGTCTGAGGGGTACAAACTCTAAGCTGTTATCTGCGAATACTACTTCTCACACACCTCCAGGTGGAGGTATGTGATATGAAAGATGCATCTTTGTTGTTGAGAGATGCAGACACAGACATTTGGACTGAGATGCAGAGAGGAACAGAGATGTGGAGGGAGGACTGTGGCTACTTCTACTGGCCATTGCTTTTAGTGAAAGTGTGCTATAATTTTCTAAAACAGGTAGAGTGACTGCATCCAGCTTCAAACAGCAGGACCTGCTCTTTGATCCATATCTTTTCATGAAAATACTGTCTGTGCATCCAGAGTTTCCAATCTGTCTTCTGCTTTTATTAAGAGAATTCAAATGATGCTTCTAAAAGCTAAATAATTTAACTTTCAGTATTTTAAAACACACAATATCATTTTACGCTGTGCAATTAGTAATGCTTGCCTGAGGCACAAAACATTAAGAATAACTAAAGTAGTTGAACTGAAAGGATTCAAAGAATAGGATGAGTCAGCTGTAGATCAGGGATCATGGGTGCAACTGACAATGATACACACAAATGAATGTCTGAGGTTGAACTAAAACGCTGCTTTTTATTAACATAAAAGCTAAGGAGTAACTCTTTCCCTACATTTTACAAAATTGTCAGTAATTATCCTTTGTAGAAAAACAGCATTTCATGCTAAGCAGGTTTCCCTCCCTGTGATCTATTAGGAATCCAGAGCTCATTTGCATAATAAACCAAATGTGAGAGAGGTAGGTGGTAAGATGAGGTCATAACAAGTCCCAGTGAGCAGAAAGGAAAGAAAACAAATAAAACTGTCATTAAAAAAGTATTTCATCACACAAGATAAGAGCTAAAAGAGAAGCCGCATTCAAAAGGGAAACATCCTTTTGGTTTTCTGAACAGGGCAGAAGAACAGCTACTAACAAGAAGGTCAGGCCTCATATGAACAAACAAAACAATACTTGGATGTAAAGGTATAACTGAATTTTGTCCAGTAATAACTTCCACCAAAGACAGATGACACAGAGAGATGTGCTTGAAGGTAAATAAATACTGTAATGCGTGTGCTTGTACATTAGGTGTGAAAACTTGCAATGTTAGAGTTTGCATAACAAAACTCTAAATGTGTATATTCAGAGTTTTCTGTGGCTAAAAAGAAAAAGATCTAACCCACATACAGTATTAGGTGAATTTGAGGATGCATAAAATATGTGGGGAAAAAACGTGTAAATCAATTTTTCATCTGCAGAATATCCTCACAATAATGGGCTCGGAAATATGTAAGAAACTAATAAAATGATAATTATCCTCCATACTTTGTTTTTTCTGTGTGTTAACTTTTCATTACAACCTCAACTTAGAAAGTTATAAGTTGGAGGTGAGGGTAGGGGTGGGGGGTGTAATGGTAAGATAGACCTATCAGAGTGAATGATTGGGATTCCAACTTGCAGACGCTTTATTGTTGGAGCGGTTGTCAGCTCTAGCTAACCAAACTGAGGTAAGTTACTTCATGAATCATTATTTTACTTATTTGTTGTGTTTATTAAAAAAACATACATGGATTTTACATTTAGCTTTATTTTAAGTTAAAATGTAATTTAAAATTCTGTTGAACGCAATCTGATTCTTGTCCTCTGAGCCTAATGGATCCAACTATGCAGACTATTAAATTCTATTAATATTATTATCTTTTATCTATCACAATTAGAGTCTATCAGTAATTTAACATGTCACATGGTAATAAATGGTAATATCCCTAAGATTTTTTTTTATTTTACATTTTGTTAAAGGGGCTTCATATTAAAAATTAATAGATTTTTTTTTTACCATTTTGTAATGGACTGTTCTGTACTGAAGCTGAAATCATTTCAAGCTGGGTGTAGTGCTCTGTGACAACAGGTCAACATGTCCACCTGCAAGGAAAGGGGCAGGTTTCAACAATGACTCACCTCAAACAAATTGTCAGACTCTATATAGAGTGATGGCTCGCACCAACATGTGGTCAAATTATTCCCTACTCAGATGGAAAGCAATCACAATACAAGTGCAGCTTAAATGCTCCAAACTGCTGTTTCTCTGGCCTGCTATTCGTCTCCTCCTTAGAAAAATAATCTGATATGACTTTGACTCCATGTCCTTATAGCCAATAGAGTGAATGCCTTCATCTAAACATGGTGAAATAGATGAAAAAAATGATACTGCACATTTCTGAGTTCTCTGAAGAGCATGAAAAGTTTGTGGTTGCACAGAGAACTCAGGAGGATCAAAGGGCTTTGAGCTGACACAAGCATGAAAATGAGTGCTTTCAGGGTGGACAGCTTCATATTGATTAACTGCATTTAGCACAAAGCCAAAGAAAAATTATTAAATGTCAGCACAGAACTTTATTCTATACATATTTTTTTTAAAAAACACCAACCATGCCTGAAATCTGGGTAAAGTGATGGACTGAGACCTGAATCGGAAAAAAAGAACACATTAAGGGAATCACAAAGTCCATAGTTTTATCTTTACTGGCCTAGATTATTAACAGGTCAACCTAAATAATCAATTACACTGCAGCTCATTCAGAATGTGCTGCTCAAGTCTTCACCTAAGCCAAGGAAGTTGGCCATATATATCTAGCATTGAAGTCTTTAAACTGGCTGCCTGTCATCTGGATCCAGCCTTTTCTCAGAGTGAGAACCACACATGGAGAAGCTGCATTCAGTCTCAATGCAGCTTGAAAGCCTCAAATCAACTAAAACAAGCAGTTTATTTAAAGACCCAGCTGTTCTCTGTTGCATTTAAGCAGTTTTTATCGAAAAGTCAGTCAGCACAGTTTCTGTTAAGCTTGAATTCACTCTGTTTTGATCTATTCTTTCTTTTTCATTTCTCCTTTATTTTTAAAGGCAAAATAAGTTTTAAAAAATTCTGTAAAAATAATTAAAACAGAAATTTTATTTGTTGGGATTGAAGGAACCTTCTATTGAAACATCTGTTGTCCCCATCAACAATGTCTTTGTAAAGCGTTTCTCCTTTCAAAGCAAGAGTTTTGTGGAAAAAAAAAAAGTTTTTGGTGCTTTGGGCAGCTCCAGATTCTGTAACAAATAAATCCTTTGCTACTCACCCAGGTTGCCAAGTATCTGCATAGTGTTTGAGATTTTATGTCAGCAAAAGAGCTGCTGGTACTGGAGCTATTAAAAGAAGAGGACTGGAAATAGTTTTTAAAAAAGACCTAAGACGTTTTGGCAGGAAGCCTTTTCTAAAACAACAAACTAGTGGAAGCAGATTAAAACAAAGATTAATGTATCTTGAATCGTTTAAATAGTAGATAATACTGAAAGACCATATTTATTTTGAGATATGCTGATCTAGCAAACACTGTACATGACACATAAGCACAGACTTTGCTTAATCTGACCGAAAGGTTTTTACTAAATTTACAAAGCCTTTTAGTCTAATTTTGTGCTTACAGGACTTATTAAATTAAAATGTGCAACTGTAATGATGGGTTAGCAACTCAGCTGCTATTAGTCTACAGTAACAGATGTTTTAGCCTTGGAATTGTGTGTTTGGTCTTATAAACTTAAAAAGTGCTATTAAATGTATTTAATAAGTTAGACTAAGGGAAAACAGCCTCTGCCTGGCTTTTATTGATAAATGTAGCTTTTGTTTACATTCTATTTAATACTAATGGAAATTAGCGTGTAAATTAGCGCTAGTTGTTGGTTTGTCTTACACAAAATGAAAATTTGCAGTGCCATTGATATTTGCTTTTGTAGTCAGTGGCAGGTCTTTGCACTTTTTGATCTCCCAATTTCTCCATGTGTACAAGCTAAAACTTTGTCTATTTAACAATAGCAAGGTATGGCTTCAGCCCCAAGGCAACCAGATTGATAAAGGTGTTGAATGTTAGACAAAGCCCTGTGTAAGGATGAGAGAATGACAAAAGAAGCATAAATGGTCCAAAAGAAAAAAAACATTTTGTTTTTTTAAATCAACAACCCTTTGGTTTTGTGTGAAGTGTGCCAAACCAGCAATAACATTCTCTTTATCCTCAAATTTTCGTAAACTCAGTCAATATCAGTGAGTAAAAACAGTGTGGACTGGATTGTTTGAATTGTTTGATTTGGAAAAAACAACTAAAGAAAGACCACTTGAAGCCCATTTTTATGAAAAATCTTGGTAGACTGGCTGACTCCAGTGCCCAGGTATTCTCCCAGCGTTGTGTTCTCCGTCTTCTCATAAGCTGGTAATCTACAGCACAGTCTCCAAACGGCAAAAGGAAAGAATGCTCTCCGTGTTGTTTCTTTGTGCTGTTGCTCTGATTTTTTTTTAAAGCTCATTATTTATTTCGCCTTTCATTTTGAAGGATCCTTCTGTTTTTCTGATGTCTTTTAAATCACCCTATTGTTGAATTGTGCTGCGCAGAAACTGTACTTACTTTGCCTTGCATACCTTCTAGCATAGGCATTTCCTTTGCTGAACAAGATGGTGATCACTCTCTCCAACAAACGAGATACAAATCCTCATGTTTATGATGAAACATAAATAAATATATACCCTTAGGTGCCCACCCCTGAGACTTTCTATCACCTCTTGAGAAAGAATAAATAATATTGTCAGAGTGTGGTGAACTTGTGCCATCTTGTCTCTTATTGGTTATTTGATTATAGTCCGGCGTCCGAGACAAATAAACAGCCTTAATGGATTAGGGTTATTCTGAATTATACTCAAGAGATAGGTTGTAAATCCAAGAGTGGAAGATAGGGACTTAAAATCATGCAGTTGTCTGGTAGTGTTAGATCTGCTAGTTGCTGATGGACTGTAGTATAAAGGCTACAAGCTGAAGAATGCATCACTAATAACAGTGTTAGTACTCACACATATGTACTTAAAGTGCACCCTCAAATTAAGATTTAAACTCTGCTGGGAGATGTGTCTGAATAACAATTTGTAACTTGTGTCATTTATACTGTAATTATTTTAAAAACAGAGAGAGAGAGAGAGAGAGAGAGAGACATAAAATTAAATTTATTAATTTTAAAGGCTTCACTATTATCACTTTTCTGTTCAAAGTGGCCAATACAAGTCACAATTTAATATAAAAAAAGTCTCTTTTTGAATTATTTTTAGATTTTCTTTTCCTAAATGTGATCATGCACATGCAGAAAATGATCTGTGTCACATTTTTTTAGTTGCTCTGCATGATTCATGCTTTTTAACAAAGAAAGAAAATCGTGCCAGTTGAGTCTTTCATGACATGTCAGTCTGTCAGGCGCAGCATCCAGGTTCATCACTGCAACTTAACGGCATCATTTCAAGCCAGCAGCTGTGCAGACTGATCAGGCACACAGGACTCTTGTACACTTACACGCACACACATGCACCCACACACACAAACACTCAGCTGATGAATCGAGCTCATCATGTGTAAGCTCGGATAATCATCCAGTAAAAGAAACAGAAAGTAAGTGGTGGATTGACTGACAGCTCTGGCTATCTCACTGACCCACACAGTAAATCATTTCACTCACAGCTCACACAAAGCTCTGGGGGGCCTTCATCTAACTCTTACCCACCAGACCTCAGACACATGAAAACAACTGCAACATTAAATCCGTCTGGATAACAGACTCTCGCAGCACAAGAGGCCTTGGTTAAAAATCAATGGGGATCAATTGCACCCATGTGATGACTCGCAGTATGTTTCCTCAACACCTTAGGCAAGATTTGGAACCAAAGTGGTTTCTTTCCTGAATACAAATGAAATGTATGAGACAAGATTTAATGATGTTTGGTCCTCATTCTCTTTGCTTTGCAGGAGAACTTCTTCCAAAAGTTTGTGATTCGTTAACTACATGTGGTTCAGAGGAGTAGTTTTAATTATTATAAATAAAGATTTAACAACAACAGCAACTAAACCTAAAGGAAATTGAACTTTAGATCTTTATCAAAATAAAGAAACTTAAGTCATTCAGCATCTTTTGGAGGTTCAAAGCAAAGAAAATTTGTTTTTTTATGTTTTGAACCAGGTATTTGGCTGTCTGATGTCACTACCAACTAAAAAAAACAAAAACTAGATGTGAAAATATATTATTCAGCAAGTGGTTAATATTTGCAGCTTTTAATATCTTTCATTGGATTTTGTATCTCTAGCTCACACACTTCTATTTGGTAAGAGAAAGACAAGTTATTAGTCATAATAAGCGTCTGTGTAAAAATATCAAAATGTAATAAAAAGATCAATATAAAACATTACCTACAGTGCAGCACTAGAGAAATTCAGAACTAATAGCCACATTTTGAGATCAGTCTCAAGAGTCTGTCTCTGTAGGCAACACTCTTAGACATATAACTTACAGAGCACGTAATAAAAGGCTATAAATGTGAGCCGTGGCCTTCGCCATTCGCTGTTATCACAATACACAATTTTTCCAACAAAAATAACAGGATCCAGCAGTGAACAGACAACATATGCCAGGATTCCCATAGTGTTAACTAACAAAAACATACATTTTAACACAAAATAAACATAGTAGAGAGCCACAAAACCAATACAAGTTAACATTGTATTGGTTTTGGTTGCTGTGACAAAAAATAAAAACACAAACTCATGCACATCTATAGAACAACTCCTCTATCATCAACATCATTCAACTGATCACACATGATTCAGTCTGCTGGAGATAAACCAGTCCCCTGAGTTGAGATCTTTATTGTGAGTATAACGCTTCTGTCCGTGGTGGTTGTTGTCAAGAGGTTGTCAATCTCCAATTTTAGTCAAGTCCATCAACAAATACTCTAATATTTTGATGAACGATTGTTTTGTGTATATTTCATTCACCTATGGTCTTACTCTCTGTCCTAAGTTGCTCAAAAACTACAGCAAGAGCCAAGTTTGAGACCTCGATCCACTCAAAACCAAAAAGGACAAGAAAAACTGAAAAAGAGTACAAAGACAATAGCAAGATTCAAAGAGCAATTAAAACAGAGAGCAAGAACTATGCTAAGAACTATCAGGAGGTAGGTGAAAGGTCTAAGAATCATAACAATTATATATATATCTATAAATATAAAATATATATAAATATACTGTATATATATAAATATATATATAAATATATAAAAATATAAATAAATATATAAATATATATACATACCTATGTACCCAGCTGCTGATTTGCCAAACAGTTCATTTCAACACAGTTATTTCAACACTTTAAATGTAAGTGTCAGAATTGCTACTGAAATCTAAGCAACGTTAGGTCAGTGATGGAGCTTTGTCATTGTGTCTTCACAACTTTTCTGGTTCTGCAACAACAACAAAAAGAAACAACTTATGTGTTATAATGTAGAAGGAAATATTTTGAATGTCTTTATTTTAATTTCACTATTTTCTGTCTTAATCAAATTTCTTATGAAGAATTATACATAAATATATGCACACCTATGGAATTCTGAGCACATTGGGGTAATATTGTGTCATCTGTGAAACAATAATTAAAACTGGTGATTGGTGTAGTGTGGTGGTCAGAAACTGTCACTTCATAGCAAGAAAATTCTTCATTCAAATCTAAAAATCAAAATTTACTGTGTGGAAAGGTCTCATGCAGCACATACTATGTGGTTTTGTGGCAGTACTTTAGTGTGATTGGTATTACTAACCACACTGATGTGATGTGTGTGCGTGGTTACTTGACTCATTTCTGTATGTGTAGGTTCTGAGATGATCTGGCAAGCAGTCTAGTAGTACAAGCACTTCCCCCATTTAAAAAGCTTTCATTTGTTCCAGCAACTCCTGTGACCATAAACAAGATAAAGCAGGTATATAAATAGGCAGATGGATGAGTGACAAAAGCATTTCCCTACCACTTTATAGTCTTGGTGAAAGTATTCAGCAGTCAAACTGAGATTTTAGTAAGTTTTACTTTAGGCAATCCTACAAGCAGTTCTCTTATAGTTGTCTGGTCTTTCAAACTTCTACTTGACCCCCACTGTCCCTCATAATAATCTTTATTTATTGTATGATTGGGGAAAAAGTAAACTGAAGATTTTTGCATGTGCATAGAAAATGTTTACTTAAATATAACTGATGCACGAGTCTCGTCAGACAAGTCAGTTTCACACACACTCTTTCAAATAGCGCGAGATAAACAGAACATCAGAGAGGTGCAGTGCATCACACATAATTTTCATCCTCAACTTCAGAAGAACTGGAGTGAGGTGTTGAACTTCCGGTAGTATTCATAACTACCAAATTTAAGGAAATGTTACAGCCTGCAAACTGGGGAAACTGCAACCATTACCATCATTCACTATCAATGCTGAATACATTTACAAATATCATTTGTATGCCATAACACTATGACTAAAATAGATTTTCTGTTTGAGAGGAGGTGACATGTCATTTCATCATTCTAAGAGTAACACAAAGCCATTCAAGCATAACCATGACTGTCAGCAGCTGATGGAGCCTTTCCTGTGATGTACAGCCATTTGGCATCATATATCACATACAGCAGTTGCAGTGTGGACTGGAACTGCAACTCACCAGACTGAGTGTGAACAAACTCATTCGTCACCTCAGCAAGTAAAGAAGCTTTATGTCCTCAGTGAAGGTCACCTGGAGCTACACGGCCTCTCCTAAAATATCACCCAGTGCTTTTTATTTTTTTACAACACCTTGCACTCAGTAAGACAGATGAGGTTCGGGAAAAGGGTGATATGTAGAGAAATGAAATGGACTCATTCCTCAGTTGGAAACATTCTTATAATGATAATAGCAGAGCTCTAAGCATTTCTACCCCAGTGACACTGGTTATGATAACTGTGAGGATAATTTGTTGTCTATATGTAAAGTTGGTGTCCTCTCCAGACCATCCAGACACCCTGGAGAGACCTCTGGGTTTCTTTATCTCACTCCTTCCTTACAATCATGAAGCAGGATTCTTCCACTACTCTGAGCAATAAAGGAACAGGCCAATCCTTTCTCAAGGGAGGATCAGCCAATCAGTAAATCAAGACCAGTGCTGTTGGTACATTTAAAATGAAGTTTGCCTTGTTTCTTTTTACAGTGAAAGACTTATACCTTAAAACCTGACTAAGATAGTTACATATTATCATATGTATCATACATAGGGACATGTCTTTTATAAGGATGATATTCCTCTCCGAGATGTAATGGGCCCCTCTCCTTGGAAACGGTCTTTGTGTATGAGGGTATTTGACCCATGTTCTTTATCCGATTATTCTACAGAGCACATGCTTAGAGCAATTTTACAAACATGTTTAAATGCAAATCAATTATAAGTTATTGTTGGTGCTTTGGTGTGATGTGTAAAAGAAAATGTGTTCATTGTGAATTATAAAGGTGGTTCAGGTATTTCTGCCTGAAACACATCATGTTTTGAGAAGAGACTAACGGGATAACCCAAAACAATTTAAACTGAACCCCATCTGGTCATGTTCATGTAATATGCGTTTTCAGAAGCTGAAAGTGCATTAAACGTAAGAGTAGGAGAAGAGTAAACACGGTGCAGCTTTTATCATTGTGAGGCACATTACTAGCTTGAAGCTTGGGCTACCTTAAAAAAAACAACCAGGAACACATTTTAGAGAATATACTCACCTGGGGTGATAACTACAAAACAAAAAGTTTAAAATGTACCCTAATCATGCAGTGCTGTGGCAATGTGATTTGTTATACAGCTTTACCTGATGTTGTAATGTATTAATAAACACAGCTAAAGTCCCTGAAGGCAAACTTTTCCCATCAGGCTCAGTGTGAAGCTCAGTGTGGCACCTAGTGCATCATCACAAACATAGACTGCTATTTATTAATGTCAGCTGCTGGCATCAAGCCAGGAAGCAGCAGGAAACATCTGCAAAGACCTGGTTGAAGATATGCATGATATAAGTATACATCACCCAATCACCTGTTTTAAATGGGCGATGGTTTAAAGGTTAGACTGGTTCGAGGAAAATGAATCGAATCTATTTGAAGATTAGTTTAACAACATGTAAAAGAAAAAACCTTAACATGTGTCACAATTTTTGTCTCCACTGCTGCATTTCAGCAAGCTGATAAAATAAAGCAATGCGAGACTTAAGAAACTCACAAAGCTTTCTTACTCTTTCAAAACTAAACACGTCAATAACTAATATCCCATAATTTACAGAAACTGCATGAATCAAAGGATTTTCAGTGTAGTTAAAGCTACCACAGGAAATGAAAATACTATGGGATATTTTTTTGTCAAACTGCCCAAATGATCTGCCTGAGAACAGCATCTTTATCTCAGCTTTATTAAAGCCAGGCTCTGTGGAATCTGGAGCTGTCACTTTGGTAATTTTGCTCGAATCCTCTGCTGCAGCAAAGGATTATTATCTCAGGAAAATCCTCAGGGAGAACTGATGCATCCAGAGGACAGCAGAAAATGCCTTTACCAAATTATCAAATGAGTCATCTCAAATCTCAGGATTTGCGCGTGTCAACTTTCCTGCCAACCATACGCTTATGTAAAAGGATTATTGTTAGTTTTTGAGGAATGCAGACTATTATAGACAAAGCAGAACCCACACACAAAGGGAAGACATTTTGAAACAAAGGAGGTAATTCGAGTAAGACACTAGTTTGTGGACTTATATAAATATTCAAATAAGAGTATATCTTAAGTTTGAAACAAAAGAACAAAACATAGGCTGAAATTGTAGCATGAGGTGGAAACAAAGGGTCTGAACAGGCTTGCAAATGTATTTTCATGTTTTAGCATATTCCTGACAATTTGGGGCAGTGTCAGACATATGTGGGCCAATGTGAGTTTTCTCTTAGTTGTGTTGGTCTTTTAGCTTTGTGGAAAGCACAGGTGTCAAAGTGGAAAAAGAATCAGTTTTGTGATAAACTGAAACTAAGAGACGATGAAAACTGTGAGGATATCTTCAGTCTGCGCTTTTTACCTGTGCCTCTTTGAGTAAAACAGGAATTTCATACCATGATGTAGACAGCCGGATTGATATTGTGTGTTAAATTTTGTGATTTGTTTTCTTATAGCAGCAAACTGTACGTTATAGGGTGTCTCTGATAAAAAATCTCCAGCTCCCATGGTCAAATGGATCGTTCCAATCCACCTACCAGTCACTTTACTGCTTCCTGCTGCAACCCACATGCCGTGAAAATTAGACCACAACACCATGTTAGATCTTCTAGATTTAGATTGTATTTGTGTACCGTATGTGGGTTTTTGTGTGTTTTTTACGTCGAAGTCCCTCCCCCGTTTCCTTTTTTCTTTTTTTCTCCCCCCCCACTCCCCACAAACCCCCC
>JBAMIG010000012.1:8855607-8873406 GCA_037177335.1 Kiunga ballochi
TCTATATAAAATCATTCCTGTGCATTGTGATGTTATGGGGGGGTAACAAGGATAGGGATTTTGTATTTTCATCAGAGAGAATCTAAAAAAAAGTGAAGAGAAAATATTTGCATGAATAAAAACCAACCTGATAGACAAACTAAATATTCCAATCATGGCATAAATGCATGAGAAGAAAAGATGAGACCTGTGGAATTGTGAGGAAGAAAATAAATTGAGTGATGATGAGAGTCAGGGGTGGAGGCAGAGTGATATAGCCGTAGTGCGGCTCATTGATAAAGCGAGGATATGGTCTTTATGCCTTAGAGAGAGTAGGAGATAAGTGGGGCAGGATGAAAAGAAGAGAGACAAATGAGATGTGAAGAAAGTGGAAAGGGTTTGGAAGTGGCCTAGTGAGCAGTGGAGAGAGGAAATAAGCCAAAAAAGTAAAAACAGAAAAGAAAAAGAGACAAGGCACACTGCAAATAAAAAAAAACTAATTTGACAAATGATAACAATATAGCGCTCCAATAAAACTGAGAGTCTGTTTGCTTTTACGTTACTGTGTAAAACACTATATAATAAACTCAGGGTAGGCTTATTCCACCTGTTCAGACATTAACAAGGCTTCAAGCAAAAGTAACATTGTGGCAGAGTTTCAAAACTCAACACCATTAATGCACAGTTGACCCACTATTTAAATATTTGTTTGTTAAATATACACTTCTATACAAACTGCATAGAGAAGAATAAAGCTCAAAACACACTATAAAAGAGCTTTGTCCTTTGTAAAAGGCAGGACTCTATAAATAAAGAAAGGAGCCAATCCCAGCTGTCAACGGGTGAGAGGCATGGTGCACCCTGGACAGGTCGCCAGTCCATCACAGGGTCATATAAATATATCAAGCCTATATCCAAACAGTATGTACCACTGTCACAGTAGATGTTCATGGAGAATGGAAAACATAACCTGCACACCTATGACTCAGCACTATATACAACAAACATGTGGCTGCAAATAGTCACAAAAATACCCTTTTTGTAAAACCTTTCAATCACAACTACAATGCAAAGCTTCTGCCCTATTTTTTATATTTCTCTTTTAAAGGGTGCATTTCAAACAGCAGATGCCAGAACTGGCTGTAATTATGACAAAACCAGTATCCATAACAGACTCGGTACTTAGAAATATGAGCAGTTTATCAACAAATGTGAAAAAAACATTTAAATGATATTAGGGTTCCACTACAGACAGTATTACATAATGGGGAAAACAAGACATCAGTATGTTTTAAAGAGCAGATATAACCACGTGGCTAACGGGTTAATCTGGACAAAATCAATCAAACACAACATTAGTCATCAATGCAATTAAATAATTTAGTCTGTATGTGTAATGTTTCATTTCTTCCTTTTTATTTAAACTTGTAAAGATAACTCCTCTTTAAAAAAAGACATGGATGGGTACCATGTTAACAAAAACAGTTCAGTGAAAGAGTGAAGACATGTATTCAGACATGTCAATCTCACCAGTCCTCAGGCAACCAGGAATATGACAAAACAGATCACTAAATATCAGAAAATATAAGATCCATTTGCACAAAGTAGATAGTACTTTCTATGACAACATGAGATAAACTGATTTTAATCTCTGAAATGTTCCACTTTTATCTATAAAGGTGCAGACAATATGACATGGCAACTTCATGTGATGTTCCAGAATAAAATCAACAGAATAAGTCCCTCACCCTATTCCACACTAGCATTTAATTGTTTCATTATACAAAAGACCAGATCTCCGTTAGATTGTTTTGAATTTGGTTGAGAGTAACCAACTAGCTCGGATAGCCTGACTAGGAAGTCAGAGTCTCCGGAGAAAACCCACGGAGAATATGCAAATTCCACAAGCTGAGGCCACTGTTCAGACAAGTCGAGGCTCATAGCATAACATTCTTTCTGTGAAGGCATTGTGATATCCACTATTTCACAGTGCAACCTTGGTCATATCTCGTGATACTAAATGAATTGATTCATTCTGTTTAAAGTGTGAGGGATGTTTTGCTGGTCATTTGAGTAATTTTGGTTTTTATGTCAGCTCGGAACAGAAGGAAAGAAACAAGGTACTAAGTAATCCAAAAATCCCAGGAATTACTCTTAAACAAAGTGCTCTGCAAGCACATGTAACATAAAAAACAGCCTTTGGATTTTCAACCATTCACTAATACTCATCATGCTTAAAAACTATGATCAATACATAATTTTCAATAAAAAGCTCAGCAACCAGCATCATAACTTTGATATTTTACCACACGTGTGAAAGCTGCTCGTTTTTACATTTGTCTTCCTGCAAGTATCTAAAAATGGAAGTAAGTGCACCCAAGTGTTTAAAAATGAGATTCAATTTACCTCATTGTTTATGTCGATTTGAAAAAACAACTTTGCCCGGGCAATTCCCCAAAATCCTGGGACTGGAAAGTCAGCAAATCAGACATGGTCGCCCTCATTTTTCATCCTCACTTAATATTTTTTTAAAGGACCATCTATATTCCAGCATAGCTCACACTGAGAAGCCCCAACGGCAGCAGCCACAGCAGACTCCTACTGCTCTATTAGGAGCAGCTCAGTGTCTCAGTATCAGCTGATAAAGAAACATTAGCATCTCCTGTTGCTTGAAGCCTTTTCCACACAGCATTACTGCTACGCCTTCTTTTGAGTTCTCCAGCCCATAAAGGAAATACAGCTTTTGCAACATCTAGCAGTTTTTCTTGCGCATCAGTTATGTATTAATACTTTGTCACAGACATCAAAATTTCTTCAAGTTTAATTTAGCCATCCAAGCTTATGGAATTAGCCAGAATGGTTAGGTGTATAAATACAATAAATATAAGTGAGCAGAGATAAGTGAGTAATTTAAAATTAGTTACCAATTTCACTTTCACTCAATTAAATCCTGAATTACCATTGATTAGGCAAAACAGTTGATCCTTAAAAAGTATTTTACATGTGTGAATATAAAAAAAAGTAAAACATTGCAATTATTACAAAATAGTTACTGCAAACATCTGTATTGGTATTGAATCCACAGACCATCACCTTTACGATGCATCTCTCAGTTTGCATTTCTCTTTCTTATGCATCTCTGATAAAAAAAAGGAGGACAGTGTTGCTTAGCATTTTCCTTGTGACGTATATTGTGAAAATGAGACGTACAGTCCTTTCCTGGTACCACTGTAACACTTGCATCAGAGAGAAAGAACAAAATGTTGCATTATAATATGTTTTTACACAAACATTTGAGTTGATTGTTCATATCAAACACAGTGAATTGTTGCAGAGAAACAGTACACAACAATACAGCTTAAGGCAATACAAGTATACATCCTGCTACTATGGCAAAGAAGCAGAAGAAAAAAGTTTTGACCCAATGCCAAAACGTTGTGGGGAGTTTCCTCTGATGTGAAAAAGCAAGTGTAAAAATAGTTTTTTCAGTAGCAGACAAAGATTAAAGAACAAAAAGTAGAACAATATAATAAGTGAGGAAAAAAAGAAGGAAATCTAAGTGAATGAGAGTAGAGATAAGGTCATGCTCATTTGACAATGCTGCAACATCCGTGTGGAATAGATAGATGAGGTCAGATAAAAAGTTGAGGCAGCACAAGGCCTCAGAAACAGACAAATAAGCACATTTATTCCTCTATGAAGTTTCATAGGGTCAAGGTCTATTGACTTACAGGGAGGATTAAAGAGCTCAATTTCAGTAATTTCCTCACCAAATGAGGTGGCACAAATTGTAATGCTGTTATTAGTTTTGTACTTGAAAGCATAAATGTGGGTCTACTGAAGCCTGTCATAAAAGGTGCATATTAGACAGAAAATCTAATATATGCAGAAAAACTGAATTCTTTTTTTATTTAAAAATATTGTGTGTTGACAAAGACAGAAGAGAGAAAAATGGCATAAAAAGGCACATCCCAACTTATGACAGTAGAAGGAAGTTCCAGGAGATACTCTAACCAGATTCCCAAGCCACCTCATCTGGCTCCTCTTGGTGTGGAGGAGCAGCAGCTCCTCACCCCATCTCTAAGGGAGACACCAGCCACCCTGCGGAGGAAACTCATTTCGGCCGCCCTTACTCGGGATCACATTCTTTCGGTCATGACCTACATCTAGTGACCATAGGTGAGGGTGGGGGACATAACGTTACTGGTAAATTGAGAGCTGCATTTTCAGGCTCAGCTCCTTTTCACCACAATAGACCGATTACTGCAGATGCCACATTGATCTTGGTCAATCCAATGTCTAGGTCAAACAATGATAGTGATTGCCCGTCTTCAATGTGTTGTGCCATCTGGCATGAAGTAAAAGTCCTATTTATGCCTTTATAAACAACTATTATGAGTGGAACAAGAGAGATAACCCTACGTTTTGATCTTCTTGGCTTATGCACTACTATGTTTATTCTAACTATATGTAATGAAGTCTACTGGCACTTGCAGAACTAAGCCTGAAATTAACTTTGAAACTGGATGGAGACACAGCTAATGATGTGGACAATGTTGACTATGACCCTTTCAGCAATATCACACTGCTACACAAAGGTCTTTGTGCATTTCAATGACAGAGGCAGTCGTTTGTGCTGCTTTCTGCCATCATTTTCACTGATGTATTTGTTTATCCTAATGTGCATTGAGATAATCGGCAACAGCGCCGGTAATTCCTTATTGCTACTCGAGTTGTTACTGCGGGGTTTTTTTTTTTTTTTAACTGTTTTGACTGATTTATTTTTTAATTTAAACTTAAAAAAGGCCTCCTCTATCAAACCAAAGGTAAAAACTTGCTATGAGAAAGAACTACATGTAAATCGGACAGTGAATAATTTCCTTTTGCAAAAACACAGGGATGTAATTCTGTTATTACTTTAAAGATAATCTCAGGTCTCATGCATTTGTCAGCAACATTTAAATGAAGCAATTCTGTCAAATTAGATTTAATTAGACATAATGTCTCATTTAAATGCCGAGATACCTTTTATAGTTTAGATAAGTAGCACATTCCTGATAAAATTTGATCTGGTAAAGTGTAAGGAATTGCTGCATGAGCAGTAAACGTTTCGCATCAGTCTTTTATTTCAGATTGAGTATGTGCCTATCCTACTGACTTTCCAAAATATTGCCAAATCTTAATGCATAACACAGACTAAGAAATACCTTATCCAAACTAATTTGACTGCCACTATGCATGGGCATCTGAGGAGGAAACAAACAATAAGATGAGGATGTTGTACTATAAAATGGAAGGTTTCTAATTTTAAGTACTGCATACAATGGACACAGTATGCAAATACAACGTTTATAGCAAACAAGGTGATTTTCCTTTAAATTCAAAAAAGCCTTTAAACTAAGCTAGTTTTTCTTGTCACTTTAGGTTTTTAACACTATGTACAACTTTTGTAAGTCTTTAAAATCAAGAAGTGCATTCAGGGTAAAGACTGTGCGAAGCCCACAGGTCTAATGAAAGCATGGAGAGTTTTAAAAATGTTTTCTGGATCCCTTTGTTTTTCCATAATTAGCATGGTTTAAACAAATGCAGTGAACAAATACAGTTGATAGGAAAAGATAAAGGTTTTACTAAAAGAAACAGTGATTACATCTGAATATTTTTCTCTGTTGTGGTCATATTTAACATCCAGCCTGAAACAGGAGAGGGCAAAAATAATCAGTGTATTGTGTTTGCAGGTGCCGGCGGTGGTGTCAGTCATTTTTTGGAAAGCTTCCCCCTAACCACTGAGAGTACCAGGTCGGGTCCTGGTGGTAAGCTGTTTGTGACGTGCGAGGATGGGTTATATATCACATACGCTTAAATCCACAGGATCAATTTAGCAGTTTTATTGCTCATTGTCCAGAGATATAACAGCGCAGCAGGGACGGATAATTGGATTTATGAAAAACAACCGGATAACAATTGATGTGTAAATGGGTGAATAGCAGTCAACTAAAATTATGGCTACGCCCAACCCTGACTCTCACATCTGTTCTGCAGGTGAGTGCGCACCTTTATACACATCTGTACACGGACACCCCCAATCACACATAAAGCAACACCTCTGACACACACACACAGTGCACCCCATCTTTATCTGTATGTCTCCTACACTCTCAAAGGTCTCATATTAACAATTTACGATATGTTTGAATTTTTGGGCAAATGGGTTCTAATAAATTGGTGTAGAGCATGTAGGACCTTACTGAAATGAACTTTTTTGTAGATTTCCCTAATTTTACTTCAGGCCTAGTTTTTCAACCCGAGTTCTGTCAAAAGATTTTTGACTCCAAGCTTTCCATGTTAAAGACACAACAGAAACAGATTTTCTTGGTAACGTGCATTTTTGACGGCTAATTTTATATAGTACCTTTTACAGTCACTAAAAGTATTTTGACCGAACTTGTAACTTACTCTGTTCTGTTTTTCTTTTCCTCTGATGTCGTCTTTTCTCTACTGAATCAGTCCAGCTGTGAGTAAAAATCGTAGTGTGTGTGATGTGGTGTGTAAGTGAAACTTTTGCTGTATAACACTGGATGGTAACCAAGAAGAAAGACGTTGTAGAGATCAGTTTCTCAGTCTCAGGATGCTGATGGGCAGCTACAGCCACAAGATAGCACAGAAATAATTATTATAACACCAAGCCCTCAAATGAGTCAGGAGCGCAGATATTTAAGGCAGGAAAGTTGCATACTGTGAATTTATGTAGTCACATCTTTGCCATTCCTAATTCTTTGCTCATTTCAAATAAGAATAAAACCTTTGGCCAAATGTGTTTATTTAATCACCTTTAGAATACCTCAGATTAATTGTGCAGGCTAAAAACTATACAAACAATATCTCCACTGTAAATCTGTAGTTCTCACTACATAACTATTCTAACTTGTCACCGTATGGCTTTTTCAGTTTTATTCATATTTCACTCGTACAGCTACAGTTTAAATCCATAAATGTCTCTCTAATGCTAGATGCAACAAATAATGTATGCATAATGATAATTGATGAATTTATGGTCACAAAAGCATAAAAAACTAAACATAGAACTGAAGCAGTGGGGGAAATAGGAACATAAATATTAAGAGGTTGATAAAGCAGTCAAAGATCAAAGCAAAATGGTCAGTTTAAATTAATACGTATACGCAGAGGCATTTTATTTTACAAGATTTACAAAGTAGATGAAGAGCTCCAGTTAGAATACAGCTCACTGCGTCCTGCTGCAGTGGCACAAATGGAAAAAAAAATAGTTAAGACCTCTGCTGTAAATCAATATTTGCTCTCAGTCAGTTAAGGTTAATGCTTTGTTCAATTAATTAATTACCATTGCCCGAGAGGTCACTTCACTCACAAAGTCTAAATTTAAATAACATGGCTAGAAATGACATAAATAGAAAGCTGCATGAATCAGACATGCTGGTCAAATCTTTCAACATTTAAAATCACAGCTTGGTTTTGACTGTAATGAGCCACATACAGCATGAGCAAGCTTTCTGTGTCAATCAAGAAACACTATGATCAATTAAACAGTTGACTGTGTGAGCAAAGATCAATTATTCTCATTATTTGGATCCAACCAATTAACTCCTGATTAATGTGGAACGAAGACTGGTTAAAAACAATCACATTTCTCACTTCCCCTGCCGTTTGTTCTCAGAAGTGGAGTTTTTTCTTTCCAGAAAGAGAATTAAGCCCCTTACAGAAAAGCTTTCTTTCTTCCAGTGTTTTTCTTGTCTTTTTTTTTTTGACACCTCCTTCTTGGTCAGCCTGAGGCAGCTGTCACATACAACCAGTTCTTCATGCCTACAGTCAATATCAAAGTGCACGCTGCAACCCGCTGTATTTCTTGGCTAATCTTCAGTATCAAAATGATGCATTCTCAAAAGACCTGCTCCCTCTTTAGGATGTTCTATAAGGAATGAAGAAAAATAGAAACAAGTACAATCCATAAAAAAAATGTTAGCACAGGGACATGAGCAGCCAGCTAGTCCGTGTGAGTGGACACCGGCTGTTAGCCCTCATTTCTCCTGGACAGGACCATGGAAATAAGCTAGCCTGACCACAAACACCTGCTGGTTCAGCTGGTAGACCAGCTGCAGGCCCAAGCCAGACCCAAATAACCTGGCTTCGTAGTCTGAACTAGCTTCTCACTGAATGACTAGCAGCGATTTGAGCAGCATAAAGCAAACACTTATACAGTAGTTTTACCAAAAGTATCCATTTGCTACTTTTTCTATTGCAATTTAATACAACTAATAAATCTGAAACAGAACGTACTCCTTTAAATGTATTCAAAAATTATATAAAATCTTAATTTGAGAAAAATTTCAATGTTGCTTAAAATGACTTACCGTCAAATGGCTGCAAGTATTAATATTAATATTCACTATGGCTATTAAGATATTTGTGTAAAGCAAGACAGGACACTAATCAAATGAAAGTTAAACCGACACATTTGTGTCACTTTCCTTATCCTGAATTAAGGTTGATTTAGTTAGCTTAAAACAATAAAGGCCTGGAATAAACTAAGTAAACTTGGTGATTATAAAAAGCTGTAAAAGAGACCAAAACAAGTGATGAATATGGATTTCATACTTCCAAAATAATCATAAAAAGCAAAAAAATAATAATAAAAAAAAGTTAATTCACATGCAACAAGCATTTTAGTAAGAAAATCCATTCCAGCCAGTAAACCTGACCCCTAAACCGACCCCCTTACAACACTCCAAAAGCATTGGTTCACCTCTCTTATAAACAAATAGCTATAAAGCTGAAACAGAACAGAGAGGGGAGTTAATTTTGATAACTCTGCCTTGGGCAACACAAAGGCGAATCTTTATATCATGTGCTGTAAAATGACACTGTCAGAGAGGTCTGTTATTCACCAAAACCAAATTATGCTGACATTGATGGTCTGCTTGAGAATAAAGCAATAATAAAGCAAGAACGGCGAGACTTCATTACCAATACTTTGTCTGGCCCACAGTGAATTGATAACAAACCAAAACTCATTTCCTATAAATACACACCTCTGCCGTTTCTTTGGAGCCTGTGTGATTGTTCATTAAAAAGAAATAATGAAAAACGGATGAAAGGAACTATTTATTGTTTCATCAGAAAGTCGAAGCTTTAAAGAATATTTTCAGAGCAGTAAAGCTAAAAATGCAGACTCCTATTTAGAAAGTATAAACAGAGATTGGCCTACTGCAGACATATCTGCATCCATGCTGCGCTGTGTGCACAATGTGGAAGCTATTTCCTACCTTTATTTATAAGGAAATGAGACGAAAAAGATGCTTAAAGTAACCCAGAATTGGTTCATCACATATTTGTCCAGCAGAAAGGCTCCATTGACCTTCTTGGGCTTTTGTCTTAAATGTTGTCAGGCACAGCTGGGAGCTCATGCAGAGTCGTGGAGTAACTTCGATCTATAATGTTTTTGATTTTTTTTTTTTTTTTTTTACAATTTTTTGCATTGCCTTTATTTACAAATATATACAAGTATTGACAAGAATTAAATGAAAGTCTATTGACATTCAGAATTAGTCAGAAAATCAGTCATCATATGAGAAAACATTTACAGAACTTGTTATTTAGGAGGATTTTTACTAACTCTTGAAAATGAAGAAATACTTTCATGACACATAATTACTGAAAAAATTATTCTCATTCATTGTTTATAAAAATACACTTTTGATGTTGAGGCTGAATGAGCACTCTCACTGAGTATGGGGCATAATTAGGCTGTTTGGGGTAAGAAACAAAGAGCAGTTCTAGTCAGCACTAACTGAGCTAAAGGAAAGTTTCCACTGTTCTTGTTCTTGTCAGTTTCAGTGGCAGAGTTATTTAAAAAGGCTTTCATGAATTTAGGAGGGGCATGACTCCACCTCAAAAGCAGGATCTACATACAGACATTCCTTGTTTTCCTTCTTAATAACCTTAAAAGATTGATCTCTCTAACTTGTGTTCTAAATATGACAAACATGTTTTAAGGTTGATTCCTCAACTGGAGCTTTTTGGCTGAACTACAGCCAGCTTATGCTATGCCAGGAATAACCGAATATGCACAAATTATCATTTCATTTGTGCATATTAAAATCAGCAAGCTCAATTAAACATAAAAAAAAAAGCTCTATTTGTGAGAGTCTATGAAATACTTTCATATAAACCCACTACAGACAGACACAACTGAAACAGATCATTAGCCTAATAGCCTGTAACCCATTAGTCTATCATCCAAAAAAAGAAATTGCCATAAATGACTACATCAAGCATTTAGCCCATTTTAAAGCATTTAGAATAAATGGAAACTATTTCATCTGAACACAGTGAACCCAGTCAGACTTCAGGATCTTTGGTATTCTAGCTGGTCTGAACCTTGGTTGTATCACAATAAGCCTGGACAGAGTCACAAAGTAGATGTGGAGATCCACATTAACAAATGTAATATTTACTTTAATTGTAATTAAACTATAAATTATAATTGGCAAATATTTTATTCCCATTAAGTATAAAGGAAGAATGCCATCAAACCCTTTACAAAAAATGGGATAAAAGAATCAATAAAATAAAATCTCTTTAACCAATTCAGTCACATTTGCAATGAGAGGTTTTGAATATGAGTTATTAAATATGGCTTCACACATGGTTCCAAAACACCATGTTTTCTTGTGTATAACAGGAACTTGATGGTTCATAAAAGGTCAAATAAGATTTTTTCTTGCAGGTTGCTAAGTATTTAACAGTTTTGATGTAGGAAAAGGGGATTTGTTGATGCCAACATAAAGATCAGAAAGAGAAGGATTTTGTGTATTTGCTCCCTATTGGCTGAGAGCTACCCTGAGCTAGACAGGACTGTGTAGACAACTGCTTTTATAACTAATTGGAAAAAGGACCAGATATAATTTAAAAAAGCACAGAAAACAGCTGCTTAGTGAAATCTTCATTATATGAGCACTTAGTTTCATCCCATCATCTTTGTCAACATAAATTCATCATTCCAACGACACACACATCTATAATACTGTCCCAAGTGTAAGAAAAGCCAGCATGCAGTTACTGCATGTGTTCTAGCACAAGCTTAATTTCTTATCAATTAAAACCCAAATATCAAACTTGCTGGGAAGTAAACCCAGACTGTAAGTAAGTTTCAGACTGTAATGAGCGACCTTTACTGATTTCAGCAGCACAAACTACCAAATTCCTACATTTTTAAAGTGAAACAGTACATTTTAAATCTCGAACATATTGTGGTGTAAAATATTCCACATGGCTGCAGACAGCAAGTCTGAGATTTTAATGGGCGTTTGATTATTCACTTTAAATCTCTTGAGACCTGCTGCCTTGCTTGAACATTTGGACATAGTTCAGTGCGTGTTAGCACGTCTCTTGCTTTCTATCATAATTCAGTGCTTAGGGTTTGCAGCCAACTTCCACGCTATGTAGCATTCATTACAGTACTATTGTGAGCCACAGGGCATCTTCATCCTGTTTTTCTGCCAAACTGTAATCAGTCCATAGCAACTACTTTCAAAAATGCTGCATAATGACCTGCATTTCTGTTGTGAGTGAACATTAGTGTGTAGCAATACAAAAAAATAAAAAAAAGAACGATCTCAAGTGGGTGTGAGCTACCACAGCACAACAAACGGAGCCCATGTCATTAGTACCCAGTGGAGCAAGTCTTTGATGTTGCCTGTCCTCCTTCGTGTTTGATGGTGCTGGCCTTGTAGATGAAGTACAAGAATCAAATGATGCATTATATACAGAGGCCCAAACACAGCGTCAGTTAGCAGAGTCTAGTTGCCTGAAATGCTCAGATCAAAGTGAGGAGCCCTTACAAATCCAATACAAGATAGAGTGGAACAGTCAACAACTGCCATGGCACAAAAACAAACTCCCACTTCATGCACAGAAACACATACCAAGTCTAATTTAGGTACAAATCAAAAAACACGACCAGTGATGATGCACCCTCTCTACATTTAGAGACTATAAATCAGTCGAGTTGCTCTCATAATAAATGCAGTCCCTGGATGGAAAGTGTTATGACATATCATCATACTTAGCTTTCACTGGTATACTGGAAATCTGAACTGTGCACAAACATATTTATTCTATAAATAAATTATTTACATTAATGTGTTTACTTTTGTCTGTGCTGCTGTGATTGTTTGCATTGCCATTACGCCTGTTTTTCTTTTATTTCCCTGACCTGAAAGGCCAAGCAATACTAAGATCAATACAGTGTTCTGTAGCAAATTATTTTCATCACTGAGAGAGCAAAAAACAGAACATCTAAACATGAAGCTATTTTAAACATTACAAACATCCTTGTCCATTTAGATGCATTTATTTTCCTTGACTGGTTTTGGCTACCAGAAAAGTAGCCGTATGATATAAATCTTCTGACTGGCACAAATACAGAGGCTAACTCCCATCATAATAAAAAAAAGACCATGTTGAAGAGTTTTAAATAAACTGATTGTTGTAAATATAAGAGGCTGAGACAGACACACCTTTTTCAATTAAGTCTGTCAAATCCACCAAGCCAAAAAGAAAGCAAATGTTCACCAACACTGATGGAGTGACAGTTTCATGTGAGCATCACTGGGCTTTCATTAGGCTTAACACACTGACTGGTGACTATTAGGTACACCTTATAATGCTAGGTTATCTCCTTATGCCTTTAGAAAGGTCTTCACTCTTTGTAGTTTAGATTTTGGTCCATATTTATATGATAGGATCATGAATTTGCAACAGGTTTATTGCCTTAGCATCCATGTTAAGAATTTCCTATTTCACCACATCCCAAAACTGCAGTGCGAAGAATGCTCATGTGATGTGACTAAAACATACTGAAAAGAAACATCCTCTGTGTAATAAACCCATAAGAGAAGTAAAGATATAATGCAGAGGCACTAATTAATCATTTACAGTTAAACTTGCTGAACAATGGATGAAGTTCAGGTTTTGATACATTTCCACTGGTGTCAGTCGAGGCAACCTACACCTAACAGGAATGCAAAAACTACCGATCGAAAATGTTCATGCAGCTATTTTTCAAACAGATGTATTAAAACCTACAAAAAGCCAGCAGACTGAAAAGGCATTAGCTAATTAAACATTTTTTGTTGTGATTATTTGATTTAAAAAGATCTAATAAATATATTATCTGTTTATTTATGTGAACTTATTTGGACATAATAAAAAGCCATATCTAAATATACAGGATTAACTCACTTGAGACATCTAGCATCAGCAGAAAGAATAGTAAAAATATAAAAGCATTCCAGCCAAGAATGGGGAAGTATGTTTATTAATAACAGGAAGTGCTGGAAGTGGTGGCATGTCGACCCTGAAACCATCCCACATGTTTTTTCATCATCCAGTTTGTAGCTGATGCTGTAAATGCAGCTATCCTTACTTCTGCTCACATAAAGCCAACAATGCCTTTTATATCTAAATCACAGTCATCCAGAAGCATATAACTCTGAAAAGTTCCCACTGAAGTGTGCTGTTTTCTCTGAGGTGTTTATTCAACGTGTTCACAGCTCTGCACCAAGATGGAAACAGAGGATGAAAAGCTGCTGGGTAATTTCCTTTTTATGCACTGATCACAAAGCTGCAGCAGCTGAGTGCACGACTCGGGGAAAAATGATAAGAAAAAATACTCATCAGAAATATAGAATAAGATGGGGAGTAAAAAGACAAGAGCCAAACCTGAGCCAGACTGCAAAATGGGAAATACTCCCACAGTTCTGTGTTTTGACAACATGGATGCACATCTCTGGCGACTCTGAAGGCCGTCGGAGAGGGAACTTACTGTCATGTTAAAAAAAAAATAATCAGTTTGAGATGATTCAAGCTGTTTTACATGGTTACACGGTTAGTTACCCTGCTGGAAGTAACCATTAGAAGACAATACATTGTGCTCATATAAAAATAACATTGAAGGATCTTTGCTTTAACTTTATAGATGCATTTTATACCACAGCTCATTGTGGAATCAAACGGTCTTGACTACACTACTTGTCAAAGTTTTACGAACTGATCATAATTTTCCTAAATGAGAATATTTATTCCAAAGTATGAGAAGTTTATTCTCAAGCTGTGTACAGCATACAAGCGATGGATGAAAGCAGCTTAATCTTTTTGCACCTTTCAGCTTGTTAAAAAGTGGAATGCTATTATTCTTATTATTGTCACAAAGGTTTTGGTGCACACAGTGGCAGGCATAGTTGTTTTCACTTTCAGGTAAGTGCAGCAATAGGTGGGGGGAAAAAACCTTTCAAAAAACCTCTACCACAGTGTCAGTTCACAATGCTGCAGGTTTTCAATGCTTCCCTGCTTCAACCCACCTGACTCAAATTATTGAGTTATTTAGCAGTACTTTATAGACTGTTAGATTAATTTAATTTGTGTTATATGTTGGAGAAAAAAACATTGAGAACCTGCAGGAAATTTAGTGCCAGGACACTCCTACTACAAGTCATCTGTGCTCTAAGCAGTCATTTATAGGCAGGCATTTACACTGATAATAGCTGGTACTAAAGGTTTATTAAACATCCTAAACATTAATTCTCTTGCTGTCATTTCAGTTATTTGTAATTTTTAGTAAGAGGGTGTCCTCAGAACACACAAATAAGCATGCAAGTGTGTAAAATCTGCAGAAAGTCTATCCTCACACCAAAGATCAGCATCCAGTTTCTATCTAGGACCTTAGCTTTTCAGACCAACACTATGCATGGAGGCGAGTCCAAATAAATCTATTTGGCATTGCTTCATCACCTCCACTACCTCAAGCTTCCTCCTTTGAGACGTGACATTTCATGTCCCATGTGGCAAATTCCAGGACTTCAGCTTCTAATAGCCGCCTGACTGGAAATGCACTCCTTCACCTAACTACACAGATGGTGGATAAACATTGCAGCTTTTTGAGGACAGCTGGCTAAACAACAATCTTCTGCCACTTAGAGCAACATAAACAAGATGAACAATATAGACGCGACTGTTAGTAATTTATACACAAAAATCTCACGCTGTACTTTTTGATTCATTAGATTACGCAGAAACCATCAATGTACAGACCAAGTAATATCACAAAAGTGTTTTAACCAACGACATATCCTGTCTGTCGCTGTGCTTTAAGACCAGCATAAACACAAGCTATAAATGTTCGTACACCCGTCCTTTAACACAGACACGCACACACCCGGAGAAAGTGAGAAGCTTTAAGAAAACCAAACAGAAGTCAATAAATGTTCACAAATGTCACAGGTCTCCTTTCTCATTTACTTTCTCCTCAAGCTGAAAGCTGTATCACGTGGGTGCAGCTGTGGATGGCACACACATCCAAGCACAGAGACCCACGCGCATTAAGACGCAGAGAGAGGTGCGACTTTAAGTCTCCTCCTCTCTATTCCCCGGAGCAAAGAGCCAAAGTCTGGGCTGAGGTGATAAGTGCATTGGGATCCCACCCAGTGCATACACACACCTCTGCACAAAGAGGAAAGTCCGACAAAAAAAAAATGAATACACCTGAATTTCCTTGTTCAAACACAAATAAATAAAATGTGGATAAAAATTTAATTTTGCTAAGTGACTCATTTGAAGAAGACTTCTTGCACAGAACCTAAGAATACAATTACATTTCCACAGTGTGACAGAGTAGCAGAGCAATGTGTTGTAACACTAATGCCCCAAACATACACGCATTACTATGCTGTCAACCAAACATGGATACTGAACAAGTAAACCTGCTACAAGCCTTGCTGAATGCCTTTACAATGTATATGGAGGAAAAGCGACTGTTGATACAATTTGATACCTGGCTGTTTGGTACATGAAGGGATCTTGGAAGAAATCGGTTTGTTTCCGAGTGGTTTAATCTTGTACGAGTGTCGTTATCAGATAAATAACATTGTCATTGTGTGTGGATCAAGGATACATAAAAAGATACACTTCAATGAACATAAACAAAGACATCATTAAAAATCTGAAGTCTAAAATAAGAACACAAAGTGATTAAAAAAAAAAACAATGCCTCTGAGATTTCACAATAAGATGTGTGCCATGTGTGGATGTTTTAATGTTTGACTCACTAGTTTCTTCCTCTTATCCTGCTCAGTTGGTGGCTCTTCGTCGTCACTTAACTTGGGCTCTTCAAAATGGCTCATCAGCATGCAGCTGCAAACACAATAATATTCAGCTCAATATTAATAACTACCCATAGACCTGCACAGCAGGAGACTATTTATGAATAAGCAGCTTGTGCAAATACAGCACACCCGCACACACAAAAGCGTCTGAGCCCTTAGGCACTTAGTAAAAACATGACTACGGTTCACATTGCATCATCTGCATGCAAAGTAATGCATGTGGAACCTTTGTGCGTGTCTGTGTACAGCCTTTTATTCCCTTTGAGTTAGTTACTTAATCTTTACTCTGAGCACAGATGAAGTAAGAAGGACTTGAAGGTCACATTTTCAGACTTTGAAGTGTATTAAGTGATAACTCATGATTAAAAATGCCAACTAACCTCTAAAGAATATCAGCGTTGACAGATTGTCATAAATTCATAAAATAATTCTTAGAAGTAACTTCTCCTTGGAAATAAACACATCTATTGTAATATTTTAAAAATAATTTAGAGAAAATAACTTTTCAAGGATTTATCACCAAACTCAAACACTTTTCCAGGGCTTTATGAACATATATTGACATTTAAGGCTTTCTTTTGAGCCATAATGACCAAATCATGAGTGATTACATTTAGGCTTGTTTTAATTGCATTGTTTTTACAGGAACATATAACTAGGACAAACCACATTTCTAAACATAAACTAGCTAACCTGCTCAGGAACAAAGGACAGTAAAGATAAAAATGGCTGGCAGTAGAATATTCATTATGAATAATCTGGATTCCCACAGGAATAGGTAAGGAAAACTTGCTTAAAAAGAAGATGAAATGACTAATAAGTGTCGGGAAGCACAAAATAAAAACGGTGTTGCTCCACACTGGATAAACAACACTAATTAGGAAAAATGCATAAAAAGTAACCAAAATAAAATGCTTTCTGTGGCTTCTGTTTAGGACCTCTGCTATCTGAATCTCACAAAACAGCAACACTTGACTTTCTAATTTTTAATCTTCAAATACGATGTTTTGGTCAAATATAGATCATTAGAGTAAAAAGCACGTTTAATTTGGACTTTACTGCTTCTAAGTGATAAGAGATTTAATTTCTGCAACTGAACTAGAGCTCAGCATGATGCTGAAGACGTTTACCAGTTGGCATCATATTAAAGTGAATTTATCCTTTGCAGCAATCCACACAGTACATGAAAAGCTTTGTCTCGGTTAAAATGTTGAAGATTATATAAAGAAAAAAGTTAATTCCACAACATGAATGGAGATGAAGATGAGGCAAGATGATTTAAATACTTCTGTCTTGTCTCTGTTGACTGGTTTAGTGTTAACTAAAATAAACTCAGAGGCTATGTAAAATGTAACTTTATATTTATTGTCACACATATATGGTACAGTCTGATTAAACTACTAAACTAAAACTCCATCCATCCATTTTCTGCCGCTTATCCGAGGTTGGGTCGCGGGGGCAGCAGCTCAAGGAGGGAAGCCCAGACATCCCTCTCCCCAGCTCATCTGGGGGGACCCCGAGGTGTTCCCAGGCCAGCCGCGAAATGTAATCAGCGTGTCCTGGGTCTTCCCCGGGGTCTCCTCCCACAGGGACGTGCCCGGAACACCTCACCAGGGAGGCGTCCAGG
>JBAMIG010000012.1:8873506-8883580 GCA_037177335.1 Kiunga ballochi
GATGGGGACATAGAGCGACCGGTAAATCGAGAGCTTTGCCTTTCGGCTCAGCTCCTTCTTCACCACGACAGATCGGTCCGCATTACTGCAGAAGCTGCACCGATCCGCCTGTCGATCTCACGCTCCATTCCCCCCCCCCCACTCGTGAACAAGACCCCGAGATACTTAAAACTCCTCCACTTGGGGAAGGATCCCAGTAAAAGTAAAGTAAAACTTTTGTCTTAAAATAGCACTTTGAGTCAATCATACACAGGATAATTACCCAAACTGGAATCATTTATCCATTTTGGTCTCCCTAAATCTGTTTCAATAAATTTATATTGATGAGATCCATTAAGTCAATGGCCTAAGCTATAGTTCCTTTACTTGCGAAATTTGGGTTATTGTTTTAAAGCATCACTCGTCTTCTTTGAAGTTCCAGGTCATAAATTGTTACTTTGACATTCTTCTAGAAAATGTATTAATTTCACGGTAACAGCAAACATCATCCAACATGTCTCAGAGTTAAAATGTCTTTTTCCTGTCTTTTTAAGTCTTTCTAAAAAAATTTCATGTTCAAAATAATCAATGTTTCAATTTCCTTTCTTTTAATAAAAATGTTATTTTTCTCCTATCACCATGGCTTTGTGGCAACACCATTCATATTTGATGAGTTTATTTAATACAGATTTTAGTAAGTTGGAATGATTGCTGCAGGTACTTTGCTACTATCCTCTTTGTATATTCTTTAGAAGTCAACCTGCCCTGATGGGCAGCCGCAGGCCTCTTCCTAAATATTTCCTTCCTTTATTAAACCTGAGTATATTTTGACATGTTGATGTGATATGTCAAAACACTCAGTGAAAAAGCTCTTTACAGCTAAAATAAGGGACCAGATCAAAAGAGTTTTTATCTTGACTCAATCTCTCACACAACTAAGTCAGCCTGCTAATTAGCAAAGGATTGACAAGCAATTCTCAACGTTACCCTGATCAGAGTAAGAGAAGAGCATGACCACAGCTGTAACAAATGTCCTCGCTAAAGCCTCTTTGGATTTATTGTGTTGTTGAGGAGCCAGAGTTTCAGCAGCGACTGAAGACATTGGAGCCACAGCACATGCTCCCTTCACGAATCATCACTCTTCTGCCAAACTAAAGCCTTGGTAAGGGAAGTGGTGACTAAACATTGCCAAGTGGCCATTACATTTGATTTGTGGAGTTCTGTGATAAATGTGTTATGGCTGAAATCCTGTGGTTTGCTCCAAGTCTACTGTGACACAATGCCCTGTGTCAAAGCTGATGAATGAGTCAAGACGTTGGTTAATTATTGCACCTATAATCAATCCCAGAGAGATTATATTTTTGTTAGCCACTGGTACTGGAAACATTACACTTTCTATATCAATGGCCAGAGACTAATTTTGAAAGATTTCTCATAATGTAACAATGAAGTGTAGACTGATCTGATTGCTTGTATTAACAGATGAAATGAAGCTTTGCATTTCACTGATACAATGTGCTGAACTTCAATCCAAATGCTGTGCAATAAAATTTACCACAATAAAATCACAAAAGGACAATATATTGATAAATCTCTTCTTTCCACAAAGGTTTGTTGTACCAAGAAGGTCTAAATAATACTTATCAATATATACACATCTGTTTCTTTGCTTTCTCCTCACCACTGACAAGAGAGGTGCACTGCACAAACACAAAAATCCACAGTGAATATAAAAGAGAAGGAGATGAATGTAAAGTATAAAAGGAAATGAACTTCAAGGACATGAAACTAATGGGGAAAAAGAAATGAACACTACAGAAAAGAAGGAAAAAAAAGGGAAAAGAAAGTCAACTTACTCTTTGAATGTTCCCGTTTCTGGCTCCTCTGTCATCACATCATGCAGTGCTTCAACACAGATGTTGATTATGCCACAAAACTTGTCCTGGATCACACTGATAACACACAGATGACACGGCTATATTACAGACAATATCATTAATCTAACACTTGTGTGTTTGCTCTTGCTTTTATAAAAGTGTGTGTTTAAACGCATATGAATGAGAGAATTGGGTGTTGGCCCAACGCAGCACACGGCCAATTTAAAAATGCATCACATTCATGAGCAACAGCCAAGTTAATTTTGGGTTCACTGAAAATGATGAAAAGGGTGTCAAAAAAGATAAACAAGAACCCATATGCTCATCAAAGCAAAATCATCAATTCATATATAAACATTTTGGCTGTAGGAACTAACAATCTGCCTTCATTCACGTTTATTATTGATCTTTCTCATTGTTGAAAAAGCTTCTGAGGCAGAGGGTTGTTCAGAAAGTTCAATTCACAATTTGAGCCACATTGTGCCAAAAAACAACCCCCTGAAATTCATGTTTCAACAAAAACATTTCCAGAGTGTATTGATAAAACATGTAACTAGGGTGATTTTGCATCGGCAAGTTCGGCTTGACCAGATAACACAGGCTGTAAAAATAAAACTGATTAGGCTTATTGTGTAAACATGAATCACTGGGGCTAATTCCTAACTCAAGACGCAGTCACCACTGGGATTCTTCCATCAAGGAGGCATTGCAGAGCCCACGCCTGCTGGCAGAGCCTGAGATCTTTCAAATATACTTGCAACACCCACCACCTAAGCTCGGAGATGAGCAGCGCTTGATGAATTATTTGAGTCATTCTTTGAAAGAAGTAGAAAGGAAGTGGGTTCCTCACGTCAAAAAGAATTAAAAACAAGGAGGGGAAAAAGAAAACAAAGAAAAATAAGTGTGGGTATGGGCACTGATGCATCAAAGGCTGTCAGTTCAAGTACTTGGCTAGGTAGACCCTAGGCAATGCTGCATAAAGTTCACTGAGCATAAAGTCTGGCAAAATATGGAAAATCAACATGAAGAACACCCAGCAAGTGAAACGCAGACCTGTCCTTATTTAGATTTTTTCTTTCTCCAATGAACACCAATGAAGAGTTTAGGAGAAGAACATTAAGTACAATACGTCCCTGTCTTGTCTGGTTGGTTACATGCTTGCTTTCAAAACAGAAGGTTTGTCGGGTTAACCTGAGCCTAGACTGTTGTTTTGAAATATGTCATGCCATTTGCTCCATCTGTGCGTTACGTTGCCGTGGCTGATATTACCCGGGGTGATAAGAAAATATACCAATTAAAAAGTTGCGAGATAAACTTTAAATTTGTAGAGATTTTTACTGTTCAAGTCAAAAGCTAACATGTACTCATTGTGTGCCTTTGGGCTCAGTGTTGAAACACCAAATTGTGTTGATTAGGTTTCAGTTGCCTTGTTGGTGGTAATTGTTTATACCAGTGGAGTCGGAGGCGGCCATTTTCCTGTTATTTAAGCTACACTAACACCACAGTGGATCACTGAATAATAATGCAAGCACACTGGTGTTCTTGAGGATGACTGCCAAACACACAAACACAGATGTGGAGACTATGGCTAAACAACTCGATACACGTCTCATCTTATCACAGCCAGTTCTTCTAGATAGATTTTGTTTTCTTTTTCTTTCTTTTTTGGAGGAGGGGTCAAGATGAGTTTGAAGATGTTAATTTTGGAGAAGAGGCTCCTTGTCACTCTGACAGCATATTGTAATAATACATTTATTTCACGTTAAGCAACTTGGACTTTTCAACTATAGTGAGTTTAAGTCATTCCTGTCACTTTGAATATTGTTGCAGGAAGCTGACCATGACAGTTATTATATATATAAATAAATAAATGTAAACTTGATATTTTTTTAAAGATAAGGTGATATACTTAATCACCAAACACCTCTACCCCTGGTTTCTAATGGCTGGCACAGCAACAACCTGTTGCAGGAATTCTATTACAGTTTCCCTTTTCATACATTTATGTCTATCAATTCAAATTCTATCCAACTTCAATGTCTCCACTGATTACTTTGTAATTGCCGAAGAGTGTGGCTACTCTGTGCCCATCATCCAAATCATTGAAAGTAGAGGTCTAGAAGAAAAGGACGTAGCTGAAAAACTAAATATTCAGAATCTCATCAACCCATGCCCCCTTCTAAAGTATGCGTCAGTATACTTTAGTCTGTCCATGTAAATGGATCCGTTATTTTTCTATAGCTTTTTCTATAGGCAAAAAATGTGTAGTCATAACAGCCTCTGCCTTAGTGCTAGATGAAAAGTATGAAACCGTCATTTGAAAAGTCATTGTCCATGTTCCAAGGAATTTATTTTAATCCGTCACACCCTTCAGCAAAATCTGCCCCGAGTCCCAATCCAACATGTTCAGTCAGAAAATAACAAAAATAACAAAAAGAAAATACCTATTAAATCAAGTAGTAAAATCTTTTTTTCAAAAGCTGGTGAATGAGCTGAAACATAAAGGAATATATCATTAGGAGTTCATATATCTGAATATGAATATCTGATATGTTCCAATGCAACTACATTATTTAACGGAAGCTATATGATGTCTCCAGCACAAAAACAGATCTCCTCAATGACTTTAATTCCCATTTGTCTTGCAGCTGCAGCTGTTTCACTTCCACCAATGCTACTATTTTATTTTTCTGCTTTATCATTAATATGAAGGCAAATATATCCTCTATATATATATATATATATATATATATAATTTAGCTATGGACAAGATATGGACGTCTTTGATTTTAGTTGTGTATGTATGTGAGATTGTTGATTCACCGTGCAGCACTTAACCAGTCAAGGCTGTCTTAATAAATTGCTACTGTGGAGTAAGGATGGGAGCGTAACAAAGGATTTCACGCCTGCCTGTGTAAAACTGAGCTTTCCTAAATCAAGATAAATGCAAGAATTATCAGACATTCAAATGGGACATCAGAAGAAAAACTGATCTTCAAACATCAGAGAAAATTATTTGAATCACTTCTAAAAGTTTTAGTAAGAAAGTAGATGAGCCATTTTGTGATGGCAGTCAGAGTGCTTAGTACTGCCCCAGTCTGAGGTTGTGATTGCTGCAGCCTGGTCACATCTTAAATATATTTACTATCACATTACTGCAAAATCTGTGGCTCATGTGATGGATGTTAAGCCTCTACAGTTAGGATTATGGCTGTACTGAATTCACTTCATTTAGAGACCTATGTAGGTTAATTATGTGTTTGTTGGTTCAGTCCATAGCCAACAGTGACTGGCTTTATCTAAAAAGAAAAGAGAAAAGAAAAAGCTCACAAAGACATGTAGAGCTCAAACACTACACAAGTATATTGTTCAGAATACAGCCTTAAAGTCAGATTCAACACTGCTGAGCTCTGTTATGTATACTGAATATATACTGCTTGGCCATATGAGTATTTTGTTGGACTCTGACTTATTCGGATTTATTTTCTTTAACTCAGGCTATTGTACACATTTGCCGGGGCATTGTTTTAATAAGATTTATTTCCATCCAGTGTTGAATTCTTTTTTCACCAAAATCTTGTGTTTACAGCGGAACAGTCTGACCGCAGCACAAGGATGTCTTTCAGCACACCCATAACATTCTATGCAGGGTTAAGGTCTGGACTCTGTGGTGGCCAATCCATGTGTGGAAATAACCCGGACCACTGTTTTGAGCCTGATGCCTCCTGGTACAGTCATCTTGGAGCATTGTGGTTTCATCAGGGAAGAAAAAAATGCATTAATGGAAAGACCACTCATTTAGTCTATGTAGTTATTCAGCTGACTCCATTCACAAAATGCTGCTGAATCTGGACCTGACCAACTGCAGCAAAACTACATCATTGGACTGTCCTCACAGTAAACCCAGGGCATGATTACAAATGATAATTTGACCTAAACTGATATTCTTTTATTCTATATTCTTTATTCACACACACATATTTACAATTTTTTGAGCATTTGATATAAGGTCAAGCTATTAACCATGTGTGAATCTAACGCCATTGGAAACTTTCCCAACTGAACCAGATGTGCTGAAGAAGAGCACAAGACTATCATACATACCGAATATACATACATATAACAAATAATATTGAGACACACAATAAACTCATTACTTTCCTAGATTAAAATTTTTTTTTTTCCCTTTTCTTGGACCACAGTTACCATAAATCTTTCTTTAACATTTTTTAAAGGTGGTTCTTTCTATGTATATTTTTACATCACATCACACTAACTAAAGTTGGACCATTAAAATTAAAAAAGAAACTTTTAAGTCTGTAATTTTCCTAACCTCTAATTCCAATTAAGGGTTGTGGGTTAGCTGGAGTCTATCACAGCAGTCATTTGGGCGAGAGGCGTGATACACCCTGGACAGGTTTTCAGTCTGACACATGCCAACACAAACAGACAAACAACTATTCATGCTCACATTCCTCCGTAGGGGCGACTTGGAGTGAGCAATTGACCTAACATGCATGACTTTGGATGGTGGGAGGAAGCCGGAGTCCCTAGAGAGAATCCACGTGGGAACATGCAAACTCCACCACTGATCTGACCTCTCCCCAGCAGAGGCTCAAACCAGCAACCCTTGCTATGAGAAAACAGTGCTAAACAACTGTGCCACCATGCAGCTGAGGAAAAAGTATCATTTTGCAACAAAAGCATCCAAACATTTACACTTACAGCTTTCAGAAAAGTATCATTTTAATAAATGTAAAGCCGTGTTGATGCACAACCACACACTCCAAATAACGTGTGGACAGTGCAGCCGATGTAAACCAGACTGTGTTTGACAATATGCAGTTTAATTTGCACTGATCAAGGATGCATTTTTTCTGCAGGATATTAGGACTGTAGGGTAAAATATGTTTAAAACATTTTAATAACTAATATTCCATTTTTTTAAAGCATGAACTAGTACAGAACAACAGTGCTGTTCTGTCCTCTTTCCAACATCTCAAAGAACCATGCTATTAAAAGTATGGTAAAAATTCTCACCCGTTATCTGATGGAAGCAAAGAAAGTAGCGCCAAAGACGATAGTTTCCTCCTTTCAGGCTGGGTTATGTTGTCCATGCGGTCGACCCACATCTCGATCACACTGCCCAACAATTGATACATCTATCAATAAGACAGAAGGATTTACTTATGCATATTTCCTTAAAACAGCTACTTCCATTTTATCTCCTCCTCCTCCTCCTCATCTATGTTCTGGTCATTTTCTCAATTACTACGCTTTGATTGGTTATACTTCTTTTTATAAAGCAGGTTCTTTCATTATTAACGCAATAAACCATATTTACTTTGATTATTTCTTCTGTCAATCCTCTTTTTTCTGACTGTATTGTGGTATTGGTCATTATGCAGCCATTGAGAAACGGATACTATTAAGATGAAAAACAACTAACAAAAATCAGGAAAAGGTTTATCAATGAAAATAACAAATGTAAAGAACAGTGTTAGTAGTATGGCAGCGCGCTTTACTTTATGCTCATGGCATTTTGTTTAAAAAAAAAAAGCTTTACATCTTTTTTTGTTTATCTCATTCTAAATAATGAACCATTACAGAAAGAAGGAAAGTTAGGGCATTTTCCTAAATATTTTAGAGTAATGCAAAATAGACATAGAAACTACAATCACCAATGGTCATTTAGCTTTTTATAGTAGGAAACATAACTCAAATCAAATTTAGCACCCGTTTCACACTAGATGAAGACATGTCATGTTCTAGAGGTATTTCCATTCATAATTTTTACGGCTCATTCATTTCTGCCTCTATGAGAGAAATACATTTTTTACAGCCTCAGACACATCTGCAGAGATGGGCGCTGAGGTGACAGAAATGATGGTAAACATAGAGTCTCACCTCCTGGTTGCATTCAGAAGCCATTTGTGTGAGCAAAGAGGAAAAGAAGCTGGAGTTCTGAAGTAGGACTCGTCCCATGATGCCGAGGTAGGTGGACATTACCACGGGGTATCGCTGTGATGACACACAGGCAATCATATTCAGACTAGATCATAAGCACAAATTGCTTGTTTGAAATAAAGTTTTTATATAAAGCAATTTGTTAGGTTTAATAATGGAAATGAGGCAGTGCCACAGACTCTGTAGTGTCCTGTAAAGAACATAACATAAAATACCTTCACATCCTTTTTTTGTTTTAACTCTATGTACCCTCAGTGTATATCATTAAAAGATATAACTGCAAACTCACCTCACCGTCCACTATACCACGGAAGACAGCTGGCAGCAGGGGCTGGAACATGTGGGCTCCCAGTATGGGGTTAACCTTTAAAGCTATTTCTACTACCTGCAGAGAGACAGTAAGAGGAAGGATGAGGGACAGTCAGGAAAAGCAACACAAAAAACAGACAGGAAGAAGTCAGGAGGAATGCGGAAACTGAGCATAAAGGTCAGGCTCAGAATGGTGTAAAGGCAGTCAAGTGTGCTTCGACATAAGGAGCAAAACTGAGTTCAAATGAGCTATAAAAAATCTTAACCATCCGTTTGGTTCAGCTGGTCAGGTGCCTCTAAAAACAACTGTAGCTACACTGATTGGAGGTTATGGGTAGTAAGGAAGTAGCTGAAACTCTTAAAAACCACAAACAACATTCATTGTTGGCAGCCTACGTTAAACCAAATGTTTGTCACTAGTTTAGCTTTAGGCTAAATTACAAGAAAAACAACCCACCATCTGTGTCTGTAAAAAGAAAAGTACCAAATAAATTATTTCAGATACATTCAGACATTACTTCAAAATTCTGTGTGGACACAAGTCTTACACAAATTTAAACTATCTGTCATCCTTCAATAAAAGCAAAGAACAGGTGGTACTATGGTAATCCACATGGACCAAAGGAAGAGTTTGTAGAAATGATGTCTTAGTGTATATTGCAGTAAGGTGGCAGCTCACACTTGATAGTAACTTGGGTCTCTCCAGTTGTCCTCTTTAAAACTGTGTTCTTGCTGATGCCCCTTTGTGTCCGATTGATGCTGTAGGGTTCCCAGAGCTCCAGCATCAGTGTGTGGGATTAAGTGGCAAGCTTTGTTGTAGTTAATCTAAGCAGGGTATTAATTTATATGTGTTATTTTACAGTCATAAGAAACAGTCCGTTGCTCAATAGATGCTCTTTAACTCATGAGGGCCAGATATTAAAGTCCTAGTTTAAAGACAGGCCAGTTAATGCATAGGAAGAACCACAACAGGATGGAACAGGGCAAACGTAATACGTATAGAATTAACCTTTACAGATAGAGAAAAAGCTTTGGGACTAGACATTATAAATTTGCCACTACAAGCTGGTAAAACCACAAATGAGATCACTGCATGTGAACTTTTGAAAGCAATTACTGAGATCTGTCTGTTGCAACAACATCCATGTGTTATGCAGACATTCTTGTTTAGTGTCTGCTGGCCCTTCTTCCCCGTGACAAAAGAATTAGTAGCTGCCAGATGTTTAATAACACCACCAGGCTTTACAAAGCTTAAGCTCTCAGGTCTCATGGCAATTCTGCTTAGACATTTACTTAAGCCATGCAAATAGCACAAGTCTGCAATGATAGCATGACATGCAAAGGCGCATGAGCACACTGATATGTACACACACAACAGTACCCAAAACATAAGCACTCGTAGACTAAGCTAAATATTTTCATCATCTTTAAAAGCAAGCATAAGTGAATGTCCAAGATATGTGAGACATTAAGCTTTTTTTTTTTTTTTTAAACATGTCCAGCATCAAAGCAGTCAGAACGATGGTCTGGCTGCTGTATTGTGCTGAGCAAATTTGCTTTGTCAAGAAGATCTTCATGTATATATGAATATACCGAAATCCTCTTGATAATCAGAATTCTTTATTTATTTTAATTTGAAATGAATAAATGAATACTTTTTGCTTGATCGACCAGAAAAGACGGAGAAAGAGAAAAGGGAAAGAAAACACAAGAAGAAAGACAGACACCACAAAAGGAGAAACTGCAATCCAACCAGATACCATACCATCTGCTACACCTGTATATAAAATGAGGATCCCTTATCTCACTGTTTCTCAAATGGGGGTACGCGTACCCCAGGGGGTACTTCAAGGCATCCCAGGGGATACGTGAAATTTTTGAAAAACATATAACTTTTAAATATTTGCTTTAAGACATCTTTAAATAAAATCATATAAATATA
>JBAMIG010000012.1:8889324-8902853 GCA_037177335.1 Kiunga ballochi
CTGCAATTTTAAAAAATGAATTACAAATACTGGCCAGGCCTGGCAGGGAAAATATAATTTCATTTATAGAGTATGAGGTAAAAAAAAAAATAAATCAAAGATTTGTGAGCGGCAAGAATGGTTTGAAACATGACAGGTTTAGAAATACATAATATAGAGGCGTACATTTGCACAGAAACAGAGAAGAGAAGAAGAGTAGATCAAAAAAGTCTCAAACAGATGGACAAACAGACACACACCTTCATGCCAACAAGCCCTACAATCTTTCCTGTGTTTTACATTGCTTTACTGGTAGCACAGCCACACACCGTTATCAACCCATGTTTCTTCTTCCAAAGATTAAAGAATCATCTAAACAGAATTAACAACACAGCTACTCATCAAAGTTGTTTGGAAGAAGTTGGCAGAGTCCAGTCTGCTCGTGCAAGTCCATAAAAGCCATATTCATGTTGATCTATCCAATATGTTGCAGAGGCGATCTGCCAGCCATAATAAGGTAATGAGGACAACATATGCAGCCATCTGTTACTTGGTCAAATAATTAATGTATTCCAGGACCTATTTACTCAGCACATCAGCTTATATGAATATTCAACGCTACACACATTGTACGGTGCCAAATTACAGAAAAATATACAGGGTGTGAATGAGAAGGACCAAGATGATGGGTTCAAAAAAACAAATATGCAAGTGAGCAAAGTACAGGAGAAACAAAAACAATGTAATTTAACACTATTTTACACTGACATTGTGTGTAGTATACTGAGGCATGGATAATGGAGTGCTGAGCATTTTGAGAGAAAAGATGAAAGCTTAATGACCATAAACTGTTTCCTTGAGTCAGTATTCCTTTTTCTCATGAGAGGCTAAAGTAATAGATGAATTGGTGGAAATTGAGCAAGCAAATACACATTTTCTGCAGATGGAGGGCACAACAGGTCAGTGATACTGCAGAATACTTGCACAAATTGGCTGAAAGATACAAAAGAAATATTTGCTGAAAATATATACAGCTACGAGCAATCCTTTGTCAACTAATTTAAGAAGTGCCTTCAAAATGTGAAGTTTTAAAATGATAAATTATACTTCTGACTGAATACCACTGAGAGAAATTTTAGAAAAATTGACAACATTTAAAAATTCCCCACTTTGGGAATGCTTCATTTTGGGAAATAAATTAGTAAAGCACTTTATAAATAGTACTGATCACTGGGAAGAGATACATACAAATTATTTTTCTTTCAATCTAACAGTGAGTATTTTGAGACTGAAAAGGGTGATGTCTACCACAAAAAATCTTTTTTTTTTCCAGTCACAAAATGTTTAAAAACAGGAGGAAAAAAACAACTGTCAACAACAGTGTAGCCGTTTCATTGGCACCTCACAAAAACCTTTTTTTTTTATAGATAATCAGTCCAGAAATAACTTGTGTGACATCAGCTGTACAGAAACACACAAAAAAATCATTCAATAAATAAAAAAAGAAGTCAATTTTAAAAAAGAAAAATACTTTTTTCAGTAAATAAAAAAAATGCCACAATTACCCTAAAAAATATACATGTAATTATTCTGCCTTATAATCTATTCTGTAAATATCTGTTCATAATAAAATGATACGCATTACATTCACTTTTACTGAAAGGGACATTTACAAATGTGTCATTTATTCAAACTAAAAGTAACTTCAAAATGAATTATGCAAAAAAAAATTACCCCTCAACAGCAGAATCATTTAAATGGTGTCCTAAGGGTGGTCGTTCACAACTGAACTGCTTCACATTTGCAACAGCGACAGCTGATCGACTTCTCTGATATTGCTTTGAGCCAAGATGCCACAAGTCAGTCCCCAAAGTCTCAGATTGGCACAAACATGTAAGGGAGCATTTATGAGTCAGCTAAGAGCGACAACACTTGAGTTAAAAGGTTACTGCAGTTCAGATAGAAGGGAAACTACAGGAGTGTACTAAAAATCTGGAAAATGGAAAAATCTGGAAACGAAATGCAACCTTGGGAAAATAAACTTGGGCAAAAAAATAACTGGTGCTGTTTAATGTAAAGCCTGTGTGCTTGGTTTTTATTCCAGCTAAGACTGGGGAAAATGCAGAGTCCATCTTGAATCTTTTCTCAGTGTCTGAAAAGATGTGTTATTCTGCGACGTTACGCATCTATCAGCAGTGTCCAGCAGAGTGAGGAGAATTTAAGGAATCAAAGTATATTATTGCTTAGAAAGCTTAGTTTGGAAAACTTGTAAGAACTAAGCTAAGCTGGAGATATTATTTGGAAATGGCAAGTTTGAGTTTTTCACCTAGATGACCTCAAACTAATATTGCAGACCAGTAATGTGTTGGCTTGATAATTGCATGGCTGCAAGGTATTACTTAATAGAGCAAAATGTTTTAATAAACCAACTTTAGCAAGGCTTATACTCCTCAACCACAAGACTCAGAAATTGGTTGAGTAAAAGGTTTTGTTTGTTTTACTCTCTGTAGTAACTCTTCTCTACATCAGAGGGGTGCTAGAATCTCAGACTGTGACAGATTGTGATTTGCTTAATTCAGCTCACCTGCCAATCAAATGCATGAGCTGTCTGGCTTTGCTATCCAATTAATTACCTGCTGATCTTCATAGCCTAATTTAAGCTGTTATTTACACTTCAAACTTAATATTGGCAAGACTGGAAGTAAAGGTCAAAGTGGAGCTGAAAATTAAACACAAGAGTGTGAACAAAGGGATTTGCAACTATTAAGAATAGTACCCAAGCTGGCTGTTTCTTTGGACAGTTACCCCAAGGCTGGGAATAAGGGCCATTGAAACATCCCTCCAGCAGACGCAGTTGCTAAGATGGGTGAAACAGCAATATCTGGGAGGCTATTTGTGGCTTTCAACAATTTAGCACCTGGCAAGGTCTAAGGGCAATAGCTAATTAGTCCCATGACCATAGCATATGGCACATAAATGTTACGTTTTCTCAGCTGATTAAGATAAATTATTGCTTGCCACTAAAGTTTGACACTAAAAAGTGTCATTCATAACAAAAACAACTATTTGCTTTATACACTGTTTGACATGCAGGCTAAATAGCTGGATGTCACTTGCAAAAGGAAAGTCTGTGCTATATTTATACTGCAGACATTTCTTATTATTATGGATTAGAGAATTTATTTGCCTCCCTATGAACCACACATTTACCCTAAAGGGCCAACAAAATAAAATTGTAAATCTTTTATTTTAACCTCATAAATATAGGACTTGTATATGATGTAGCAACAGTTTAGCAGTTAGTTAGAGGAATGTAGTATGCAAATAAAGTTGTGAGTAGTGTTAAAACAGATCAAATGGAGAAATGGTTGGTGCAAATCACGCTTGAAAAAAAGGTTTGTCACTAAAAAAGGCAGTTACATTACTATTTAAATACCTTGCTCCACTTAAAATTAGGCAAATTGCATTTTGTAGTGAATTGACTTATTCTCAGCCAAAATGCAATGTTACTCTATTTCTGAATGATTCATTATCACAGTTTTATCTGCCTTAAAAGTTAATGTTCAGAATATATTAGAAAAGCCACAGTATGTTGCTAACTTGAATAGACTATTTTACCAAAAACGATGTGTGCAATTACATTTTCACAAAGAACTGCCAAGGGAGAAGAAAATCACTCTCCATGCACAAGCACACACACATGGTGTCATAATCAACTAGACACAAATACAGCTGCTAAGGCACTGATTTAGATAAGTCAGAGCATCCTTCATTGCCCATGGCATATGCTGCAAATCTGCTTCAGTTATAAATCTTAAGAGAAAAATGGGCCTCCCATGTAAGTGTGTGGACACTAACTCCAATGTTTGTTGGGGTACTGATAGAAATTATGTTCTTCTTTAAAACCAACTTTTACTTATCGATGTGCAAGCAGATAACAGATAGCAATATTTTGGGCCAAAATCTGCACTGATGCGCTTTAAGGACAAATTGCATTTGCTGAGATTATTCCATCAACCACAGAGTTTCAAATCAGTGAAATCCCCTCGAATGAAAACCTAAAAGTAACAAAAAGGTAAATAAAAACCCTATGAGGATGCAGTCAACAGAGACCTCAGATACAGCAGCAAAGAAGGTAAGACATTCCCCTGGTGTCTGTACTGAAGAAATCTTTGAAGTCATGGATGAGTAATCATGCTTGAAGGAAGCGATGAAGTGGCGAAAATCAGCTTTTCAAGGAGGCCTCCCATGTATAAAATGACTGCCAGGATGAGAGTTCAGAAAGAAAAAAAACTGTGTTGTGCTTAATAAGTAAATAAAATCAAAATTAAATGTTTGCAGTCTTGTGACGCAATAGAAACTCAAAGAGTTTGTTAAGGGAATGTAATGCTTCAGAGAACTAGAGAGCAACAAAACAATCAGGGTTCACAATACCAACGTTTACTCGCACTAAAATAAGGTGGACAGATACACTTGGACATACAATAATATTAGGAGCAGTTTTCTTTTCCTGCACTAAATATGGCCAAATACACTCACTGTCAGATAGCTATAATCAAAGTCATTACCTTCAGTTGAGCCTGAAATAAAAAGATTATTCTCTAATGGAAATACCTAGATTGACCCACGAACCATCTTAGCTGAGCAATTAAGTATAAAAGCTTTCACGCTTCCTTCGTGGGTGGGTGGTGGGGGGGTTCTTTGATGAGACTTTGGCAGCTTACCTATTACCGATATAGCTGAATGTATATGATGCAAGGAGAGGTTTACAGAACTGATGCAGGCAGCATTACTTTAAACCAGATACAGATAATGCAGATAACCAGATGCAAGACTTGTCAGGTAAAGCACCAGCAGTGATAAGAAGGTCATTTGTGATTCGGACAACAGTTTTGGGGCAGAGAAATTGATGAAAGCCAGATCAGAACTGGGTACAAGTTATTGAGAGAAAGAGGATTGTGTCCCTAATATGTGACTTTTTTTCCCCTGTTTTTTGACACGGAACAGGGGACTAGATGGGAGCAGGATTGTTGATGGCGGATTTGTCCATAGATTGTGTGAGAGATGAGGGAACAATACAAGAGGTGAGAAAATAGACAATAACAATAGCAGTTATTATAGGGATCAGTGAGTGAACAGAGGCTTCAACCAGAGATGTGGGGAGAATATCTAACTGGCAGGTCAATGGCTTAGATTTGTGGATGAGTTCAGACACATCAGCAGGAAGTTTGGACCTAAATAAGAGACTTGGAACCCGCACTGAGGTGAGGTGCTGGTGATATGAAGATTTTGTTGCTGATGAATACTGTTAATGTTTATTTCAAACATCGCTTTTGACTTACCAGGACCAGGTCTGATTACATTTGATCGTAACTGGATTTACCAGTTGAAAGTAAATCCTTACAGAAGAGAAGGTGATTTATAAAAAAAATTTTCTGACAGTTTTTCTTTAAATCTGCTCTAGTTGACAATTTTTTTACTCAAGTTCAGTTCAGACATAAATCAGGTGAAGATTAGGGAAAGGAAACAGGCTATGTTCTTAATGGTGTCAAACAGTTTGTGGCCATTATTAAAATGGGAAAGCAATTCATCCAGAGAGGATAAGAAGCTGATTTTAGGAATCTTTATAATATCCACTAAGTTAATGTCCTAAGAGATTATACAAAACAGTTTAGTTTTAGATGAAAAATTAAATTAAATGAAAAAAGCATTTAGTCAGAGATGAAATCAGCAGTAGAAACAGCTGAGGTCCAATATATATCCTTTTAGAAAGGTGGAAAACTTAACTGCTGCAACCCGAAACTGTTTATACTTTGACAATATTACTATTGTCAATGTGCACATTGAAAATCACCAAACAGAATATAGTGGGTGAGACTGTGCTCTAATAAACAGAACACAGTTTGTGAGACTGAAAGGCCGTGTGTCGGAAGGTGGTTGGAAGCAGATATACTGTGAGGGGCTGTAGTCTCAAATTTTCTGTTCAAACTGTACAACTTATATCTCCAAAACATTGCCAACTGTCATCTGCAAAAGTTACTTGATGACTCTGCAGTTGTGGACTGTATCAGTGAGTACAGAGAACAAGTCAGAACCAATCACCTTCAACACAAACTAAACAAAAAGAAGGATCAGAAACTGAAACAGAAGCAAAGCACGGTTTGCATTGTGGCTAAAGAGGTGGATCTAGATAAGGAATATTAAGACCCTGTAGTTTAGCTGGGTAAACTGGAAATGCAATGCAGAAGAAGGTACAGGGTAGATTGGCTCATAAGGAAAATCATTCATTGATTGTGCCAAGATGTTGCATCAGTAAGTCTGTTGTGAAAAGTTTGTTCAGCTTTGCATGAATCTGTTGGGAAAGCAGAATCTGACCCTGAACAAAGTGATCAGGAAGACTGGTTGTGCATATTAAAGAAAACCCTGAAGCGGTTTATCCAGAGAAGAATGCTGCACAATATGCTGAAAATAACAACCAATTCTTCACATCCTCAATAAAAGGCATATAGTGAAAAGCATAAAGTTCACTCCAAGATAGGAAGTTGCCAGAGGTCATTCCTGCCAGCAGCAATCATCCTACAGAATGTAAGTTCAGAAAATTATTCAGAAAAACAGCAATAACAGCCAATTATTCAATAAAGTACAACAAAAAACTAATTTAGTGGTTCCCAACCTATTTTCCTTGAGGGTCTGTTAAAAAACAGTTTTTTAACTGTGGACCCTGCATCATGCTGAAACTCAGCATTCTGACTGAATCCTGTCATTTCATTTAATTAAAAAAACATGGTTAAGATAATTATTAACATACAACCACAGTTCTTTTTTTTACCCTAATAGCAAATAATCTTCTGCACGAAATTGTTTCTCAAATACGTTGCAGCAGTTAATTAAATGCTGCAAAAAAAAAAGCATGGCTACCTACAGAAAAGCTATGACTGACTCTGCTACTGTAGCTTTACTATACAGACCTCATAAAACCAGTACTGTTTACTGAAAATGGATAGGAAGCAGGATGCTATGTAACTGATAATAGTTTACACAGGCTTTATGGGATTTAAACCCCGCGGACCTCATGTAGTCCTTTGGGTACCTTTGGGATAAGGAAGCCTTGGTTTGAAACCATTGTTCTGCACTATTATTCAATGTTAAATTCTATATTGAAAACACTTATTAATTTCTCTTATTTTTCTCCTTTAAATCACTGTTCATATTTTCCATCTTTAACAGCCTTCAACTCCATCTCTTGCTCACACTAATCAGCAGCTAATCTTCTGTGCTTACACTCTACATCAACACAAGTCAGTGCAGCACGTAAACTGAACTGAAACTTGTCATCGTTCAGAGCATAGTGACAGTGACACCAAGCGTAGCGTGAGTCTAACAATTTAGCCGCAGCAAGGCTCCTGATATTCTAATTAGGGAATTTGCTGCTCCAGTTTAGCAGTGATGGAACAGGGCTCGTTATCACACAGACCAGGCCACATACCTGGCAAGCTGTAACATTCTCTTCAGCCCAACTCTGTCAATGGCTCACATCCCTCCACGGCTCTCCATGGACTAAATAAATGAACCACCTGATGTTCAAGTGAAAGCCAGCCAGAGATAATAATTGGTGGAGGATTAACAGAAAAAGACTAAGGTCAAGTTACTTTCTTCAACAATTTTCTTCATTAATACAAGCCAAAAAAATGGGGAAAAGAGTGCAAGCTGCATGAAAAATAATTTTTTTTGTAAAGGTAATTGTACTCAACGGTAGCATTTTCTAAACTCTCATCATAATCCAATCTGACCAGCCGTCAAGGCTTCTCTCCAAGCTATTGTCTTAATTCTATCAGATACTTTGAAATTCATCCTAAACAGTCTAACTTAATTCAAGGTAATTTGTATATTTTAGGTGTGTTAACGTTACTAAGTACAAGTGCTGTCTATGGTAACATGAGGTCACTGTAGGGAAAGGCAATAAAAGATAGAAGAAATACCAAGAATGCTGTTATATCCAAGTTAAACCTAAAACAGAAAACACACCTGGAGATCAGTTGTTTGAGTGTTCCTGACTAATGTGTTGCAAAAATGAACAACAGGCACTGATGCTAACATAAAAACAAATCTGAGAAACACCAAGCTTAGTTTTACAAATCACTTTTAACCTCGGCGAATGCACCTGAGAGGGATCAGAGGTCCATCTCAAGATAACGTGCATGATGCAACACATATCTATGATTCTGTCATTCAAAAGATTTATAAAATTAGCCAGTTTTTTTTCTTTTGTGGCACAAATAATGTTGTATAGTGCAGAGCTACTGGATGCTTGTCCAAAATAGTCAGAACCAAAATTGAAGGTGATATTTATGGAGGGGGTCTTTAGCAGCCAACAGCTCTGAAGTTGTTTTCACACATGCAAAGCAATCAGGAAATTTTCTAGACATGTTTCAGAAGGGCTGGATTTGAGCTTACACAACTTTACACAGTGTATGCTGTCAGCTCTACTGATAAATGACAGTGAGCCCACATTTGTAGGAGCTAATTTTGTAAAGCATTAGTGGCCAGTCAAGGTGGATGCTGACAGCTGTTGCTGATTCATGTACATTTCTTACAGCCTGAATGTTGTTTTTGATCCAATTCTCAATGGGATGTGTATTCTGAATACATTAAATTGTCAGTTTTATTGGTTTTATTCAGTTTATTTATCTTGTTACAAGATTTTTTTAAACCAAAAATTAAATGTGCTCTAATAAATTAGCACAAACTTAAATGAATCGGTTTTAATAAAAGAACAACCATCAATCCAAACTGGTAAGGAAACTTAAACTATAAGTCATTCTTAATATGCTGTAAGCAGCTCCAAAAGATATTTTTGCATCATATCCTGAACCCCCGTATGCTCTAATAAGGTGTCACTGCAGTATTCCTTGCTATGAGACTGCATCACAACATCTTGGCATTGAAAATCCCCACATTCACTGGATTTTGCAAGGTGAAATCTAATATGACATCAGAGCCATGTCACTTCTTTTGCCTTATCGGAGGACTTGAAGCTAAACAAAGAGGGGGTGCAAACTTTGGCAGCTATAAAATATCATTGCACCACTGTGCACATGTGGCTGGCTGAACTGACAATAACTGAATTCTGTGGAAAGGACACTTAAACCACATCTTTTCACAGCAAACAGTTGTCTGGTGATCCCCTGATGCTGATACTTGGTAACATCTATGCCACTAGTATAAATCAATTTAAATAAAAACAGTCTGCATCTAGCAACTATGCTGAAAATAGAAAGCTTTACCTGATTTGGTTTGTAGGTTTGCATATTGTTTTAATAAATTCTATTAAACACGTCCAAGAATATATTTACATTTGCTGTCAAATGGGTACAAACCCTCCTCAACTCCTCAGCTGTCGACACAAGTTGTCTTGCACCATTATTTTGCAGCAGTACCCTCACTGCATCCTGTGATAAGTGTCTGTGTATGACGACAATTCGAAGAATACCAACAAGCCAGAGATTCTTTTCCCCACATACCAAGATGATAAGTCGGTGCAACAAAACTCTTATCCAGCACTAACAGAAATGTGATGATATGTGTGGCTATGGGTGACTAAGCAGTTAATAACCACTATGACAGATTAAAGAAACATTTTGGAGCTTAAAATAATCTTTGACATAGAGGCACATTTAATCGAGGAAAAGATATGTTTGTGTTCTTGACATGACACTGTCTGCATTAAATGTGGTAAATTGAATGTAAAAGCAGCATCAGAGCATGCAAAATTGTACCAAACACTGAAAGGTCTTGTAGAAAACATTTTCTTAAATCAAGTCTCAGTACCTTTCTAATGGCAGTACAATGAAGCACAAATATCTGGGAAAGGGATTAAACATTTCCACGACATTTCCACGACCCTTTTTTCTTTTACATTTCCTCTGCTAATCCTATGAGTCATGTTAAAATCATACTCGCAATATTCGCAAAGGAAGTTTGAAAAAAGGGGAAAAGTCTGTTGTATATGCAGAGAATGGTATTAGGAATAAGTCATGTAGAAGCCAAGTTCTTGGTGTTTTACTTTAATGTCAGACCACAAGATGAAGCATTATAGCAGTCAGTATGAGCGAATGAGAACACAAATAGTTTTCTGTGTTACGTAAAAGTGGAATTTGCCTTTTTTTTTAAACAATATTTTGATTGATAGACTTTTACATCACCAACAGTTGGTAAATTTACCTTAATAAATAGATTCTGATCATACTGCCTAGTGGACAACATGGCCTAAAATACTTTTTCACTACAGCAGTTTACAATAATGTCATGCATAAAGTCATTATAAGCTGCAAGAGTTCATAAATAAACTGCTTTATACATGTTTTCATAACATTATAAAGTGGAAACAATACTTTGTTTATTGTTTGAAAGAAAAAATGAGCCATTTAGTTAAGAAATGTGACAAGCATTTTTACTAGCATGACAGCAGATAGGCTACCTAGTTAGTTATAAAAATTATGCCAATTACGTAAGCGCTATATTCGGAAAAGAAAGAGCTAATCTTCAGTTCTAAAAGAAAGGTAAAGTGAGCCAGCAGCTGGCAAAAAATAAAAATAATAAAAATTGGGATGTGAAAAGAAATGAAGTAAGCTATAAACCTTATAAAGTCATGTGCTACTTTTATCTGAGCCCAAAAAGCTCAAACCCATTAAAAATAATAGGAAAAATTGTGTAAATCTGCAGTTACATTTATAACCATTAGTATAATTATTATCCCTATAAGTATTTTAGAACAAACCCATTAGGTATTCTTTTACCTTCTACCAAGGTGCAGGTATGTAGTATTTAGCAGCCAGAGCAGGAAACAGATTGGTCTGAACTTTTGTGTCGTAGTCACAAGCAGACAGCCTGAAGCCTGTCAAGATGGATTTTCTCATGATGGCAATCTCACAAATTTAATCAGAATATTACTACATCTCATGGGAACAGGACGAACATTTTGGTGTGCATCCAGATAACTTTCCATAAAAACAGCAAATCAAGGAACTGACCTTGGAAGAGTGAACGCTCTCCAAGTGTCCAAGTCTATACAGAACATTAATCCTACCCAGATTATGTTTTTTTAAACTTCTCACAAACTTTTGATGCGACTCTCTCCGCCCAAAATGATAGTATTTTCACTCCTCCTTCACTCAATTGACAGACACATAAATCAATAATTTGGCAGCTGGTGATTGTGAGGTGTCTATCGGCAATCATAGAAAACATTTGTCAGACTTCAACAAAAGTGTTGTTTTTTTGTCAACTTCTTTATTTACAGGAATAAATAAAGAAGCATCTTCATTAGGGAGCGATTTAGTAAAACCTCCACCTCCCTCTTGCCACATAGCCTGCACTGAATTTCATTCTTTTTTGCAAAAGCTTCTTAGTTGCAATACTTTTTCCTTTTTTTAAATAAAGAAAAATCACATTTTAGCCTTCGCCTGAGAAATGTACAATGTTTGTGTCTAAATTTTGACATGACTAAATGTGATGCTCTGCAGAAAATACATAAATAAAATATAGCTGTTGATTTGCCTGCTTTTTTTTAACACAAAATAAGCACCTCCTTTATCTTTCCATCCATTTATCTCTCCTGTAAGGCCGCATTTTCTTTCTAAATTTTCCATCCATCACGACTAAATACATTTTCATCCACTGCCTCTATGTTATGCTTCATCAAGCTCTCCCTTTTCTTGATCCTCTTAATTCCCTCCTCCACCATTACTCCTTGACGGTTTCCAATAGCCCTTTTGTATCCCACAGATTCCCAATCTGCACAATAAGTTATAAAATGCTCCAGCGAACCAATCAGACCACATGACTGCTTGTATTAATCTAACTCATTCGTTATGTGTGGAGACACTAAATAAGCACCGTTCCTCATCACACTGAAGGCCGCACACACAAAACAGCATGTGAGGTGTCCCAATGCTTTGGGCTTGTGATAAATCACCCAGCCAGCTCAATTCAATCTGCAACCCCTCACAACCGCCTACAGATGTAGAAGAGTGGCTTGTATAGCTTGAGGGGACTACAAACTGCCACAACTGTGATCTTCACAAGCTACAATAGCCTGAGGTAATGAAGCTGTGAAAATTAAGTCTGTCATAGGGGATTTTAGCAACTTTAATGCTGGTTTATTCTATCATTTTGCATAGATACGAATGTGCTCTTATTGTGGTGAAATCCTGAATTTGGTCTTATTCAAATTAAATGCTCCAAATGCTTTGCAGTCTCATCTTTCCACATATTGTGGTAGCTTATAGATTTTATGCAGATGCCTCAAAACACCATCTAAGTATTTGTTGGTGGAAAAACATGACAAAACAAAAAAAAAAAGGGGGGGGGGTGTTCAAACACACAACCAGTAAAACAAATAAATCTCATGCAGGCTCACCAAGCAGAGGCGACATATTCTGGAAAATTCTGAGTAGCTCCGGGGTGATGGCTGGGCTGTTCTCCAAAGTCACCAACCTACACAATGAGAGGGAGTGAAAGAGGAGAGCATGCAGATGGAGGAGTAAGAGCAAAGACAAGTGGAAGAAAACGCATAGGAAATGATAAAACAGGAAATGGAATAGGTTGCCAGAAAATGGAGAAGACATAGATTAGAGGTGGCAAAAGAAAATGGGATGGGATATACAACAGGACACATTACAGAGACAAGGACAGAGAAAGCACAGAAATTACAAAGGGGGATGAACATAATGCATGGTGTAGAAGGTGGACAGCAATGAGGGAAAGAAAGACAAAAACAGAAAGAAAACTAATGTTAGTGTTCTGTTCAGTGTCACAAAGAATCAGAGTAAAACAAATAGATTACATAAATCTTAAACCTACGTGACAGTGTTTACATTTTCCTCTAAAACTAAAGTGAAAGAAAATACATTTAAGGATTTTGGATCCTGACAAGTCATACAACATAATTACATAATTTGTGATTAGACAGAAGCCTGTATGGAAGTCTGAAGGTAAAAAGCAGCAGAGACTTCAGTTCAGAATACTCCCAAAAAAAGGAATTTCTTGTTTACATTGTGTAGAACATTTAGTCAGAAAAAAGACATTCAGAAATCTGAGCAGGAAATAGAAATAGTTTATTCACAAAGCTGCCACATGGCCAGTTCATTTCTAATTAAGATAGAAAGAAATTCAGACATTTTCTGGAAATCAAAACTCTGAATACAGCTACAGATTACCTCACATTATTCTATTTAAATCAAACTTTATTTACTAAAACAGTCCCTTTTCCTTTAATGTTTTAACTCAGATCATTTTACCTAAAAAATTAATGATAAAATGTGGTTCTACAAGAAAACTAAATCATGGGATGTACTTGTTTTTTTACACATTTCTTCTAAAATGTGACCCGAGTTTTGGTCAATAAATACTCCAGAGCTTATTTGTTTAATAATGCAAATGCAAATGAGTTATATGCCAAATTGCTAGGAATTGGATCAAAAACAATCATTCATCACAGACCCACGTGGTAAAAAATGCAAACTTCACAGCAGCAAAACTAAACATGTTTA
>JBAMIG010000012.1:8902953-8916768 GCA_037177335.1 Kiunga ballochi
GATCAAAAACAATCATTCATCACAGACCCACGTGGTAAAAAATGCAAACTTCACAGCAGCAAAACTAAACATGTTTACAGCCTGGTTAAAAAAAAGAAGGTTTTGAGGTTTAATAGGTCAAGTTTAACTTCATGGCAAGAGTGAAGGGGTGAATATTTTTTAAGAACTCATCCATTTAGAAGTTATCCAATCAGGAAATTCTGCATAATTAGGGATATGTCCATTTGATAATCCATATAACTGCTAATTTTAGCCAGCGAACAACACACATTAGCTTTAGCACACTTAGCTTTGTTAACCAGTTAGGTCCCGTCACCTTTTAGCTAAAAGCAGCCTGGAGTTTAATAGATGTCAATGATCCACTTCCAAGCTCACAGCCCCCCTCTCAGCTCAACTTTTTTACCCATAGCATTTTGATGGCAAAGATGGCGATGGTACAAACCACACACCAAGCTACAATTAAGCTCCTCAGAAAGCTGCGGGTGTCATTGTGGAAACTTTGTCCATCTTTTTATAAACAGTCTATGGTTATTGTTCATGAGGCTGACAGAGTCCATAAACCAATGATCTTTCTTGCAACTCTAGCATATATATATATACTTTTTTCAAAAGAGCTTTGCTGCAAACAAACTGTAGTGTTAGATATGATCCTTTTTAGGCTTAAATGGAAAATATGTGACACAACCATTGTTTTTCTTATTTGTTGATTTCACCAAGATCTATTCCAGAAGACAAGAGATTAATTTGATAAAAAGGAACAAAGAAAGAGTGAAAGAAAAAGAGAAAGAGAGAGAGAGAAAAAATACCTATAAAGGATTAAAGCAAAAGAAAATGGCACTAAGTTAGTAAGAAACAAACATATACAGAGTGCTGCTGTTTATCGAGCAGAATAAAAGACAAGACTGAGAGAGCTGTTGCTTTGAACCACAATTTTCTTTTTTACTAAACCAAACCTTTTGTTGGCAGTGCATTTGCAACAGAAAAGTGCTGTTCTGCAGGAGGTACTTTGGTTGGCCTTAAAAAGAAATGTTTCCAGAACAGTAAAATAAATGAAAGATTATGAGTCACATAAATTAGTGGCAAATTCATTGTTCACCAGGAGTGTTTGCCTGTGGAGGAGCCGAATTAAACAAGAGGTAATTAAGAGTTCATTAATGACTACTTATCTTCACAGTGTTTGCATTTGTGTTTTAAATATGTAGCCAACATGAGGCTGTAAATTGGGCTGATGACTAATTTGACACATGTTTCATAAGTGGATGAAGCAATAGAGCAAAAGGAAAAGAGTATAAGAGATAAAATAGTCTGTAGCCGGGATATTCGTGTGAATGGAGGTGATGAAATGATGTCATTAAGCGATTTATAAATGTCTGTCATTTTCTACTGTAATTCATAAATCATAGTGTACTGCAAGTATACATTCATACCAAAGTTCCAATCCATCTTCTAGCAAGTAGACATGTGGTGGTTGAGAAACATCCGTGCTGAGCTGAATGACAGGAAGAAGGAAAGGGTACAGGTTCTTACTCTCTGCCCCAAGGCCCTAAAGGAAACACAAACGTGCAGAAAGTCAATGACAAGCTGATAAAATATAGAAGCAAGGAAGGAAATAGCTGCGCTGTGCTGTTTGTGCAGTTTTCTGCCGACCATTTGAGGACAGCAGTACAGATTGGATTTATATAGGCTCTATGTACTACAACAGTGACAGTTTCTCTAGAATATGTCATCATGTTCCACCACCGGAAAGGGAACACTGGTTTGTAAGAAAAGACAAGATGAAAAAAGTGAGAGTTCCCACTCTCATTCTAAAAAGGAATCACATTTAAGTTTTGTTTATAATCCAAGTTCTAGTTTTGCTAAAAATACATCTGTTTTAGGGGCAAGAATCATTATAGTCATTATTTAATGTTCATTTTATTGCCTCTTTAAAACAGAAAAGGCCCATTAAGTTTGATTATTTGAAAAAAAAACTATCAAACAATTACAGAGCTAAATCACAGCTCATTTACTGCTCATTGGGACTTTAATGACTTTCAAGATAATAAAAAGTAAATAAAAAGTGGAACAATCTTTTTTTGCAGAATTATTCACTGGTGAGATCTAATTTAAAAACTCACTTTTTTAGCGGAATAACTGGTTCTTACTGTGGCTAATTCAACTAATTTAAAACTCAACCATAGTAGTTTTTCTAGTTTTTACCGTTTGTTCTGATAAAAAATAAACACACACAACACAAAAAACACCTTTTTTAATATCCCAAAATACCTCTGCAAACACATTAACTCAGACACTTTAAGCTTCCACCGCCAACCATACTCAGTCATGCTTATGAATTATGCACTGTAAAAAAAAACTATTTCCCCTTCTAACATCACTTCCATCTTTTTCACACATCCCCTCAAAAGCCTGGCTGTTGCTAAAAACTTAACCACTGTCTGACACCATGCCCTTTCAAAGCACCCTATCACTTAATATTTCATGTCATTTTGTATATTCGCAGAAAACACCCACTAAAAAAGAGCCCTGAAGTCACAGAAGCACAAATGAGTGTGCCTGTGTGTGTATGTTTTGGGAAGGCTCTTTGAGCAAGAGAATTAATCTGTACGGAGGCACAGAGGATCCACAGTACCATTTCAGAACTGTCAACACTGTTTCACTGATGGCATGACATTAAATTGCTCTCTCCTGCATCTGTGTGGGTGCAAAAAAAGAAGAAAAAAAAAGCCTTGCTCAACTCAATCCCCACTTGGCACAACCCTGCCTCTCCATTACAAACAGCAAGTCACTCCCAGGTAAATTCAGCCAAGTCTGAAAACAAGCTAGTGAAAATGCCAGGTTTTTGGGGTCTTCACAGCTGACTGATACTACCAGGTCATTTTTAGACATGACTGGGTTACACCACTCCCTACATGGACAGAAGTCAAATAGTAAAAATGCACATGTGAGACTCATCTGCAAAGAACTGTCTTTTGTCATCTGCATGACTCCTATGGCTGTTCAATCCCATTTCTGTTCTCTTTGTGTGACAAGCTGGACTTTTCATAAGCCTAAAACAATGCCAGAAAACTTCATTTGTTCTTTAGTCAACTGCATACACGGTTAGGTTAGAGCCCAACTATGAGGCAACACAGTTTGATAGTCCAAGGCCATTAGCTCTGCACCATCATGTGTCTCATTCGGTTTGCCAGATGTGCTCTTGTATTACTCTCAAAGAAAGCTTGTCATCATCACTTAGTATTTTATCTGCCGCTATGAAGTATTGCAGGTGCAACCACATAGGGGTCCAAATCTCATTGATGGCTGAGGCAGACGGCATCAATCCTCTGGGGAAGAGCCCGTGTCTGCAGCCCTTTTTTTTATCAATATAACTTACTGCAAACCCAACTAATATCAAAACAAATGCTTAAAAAATTAACCACCATTTCATAACCCACAACATCACTGTTAGAAATGTATACAATATACATTTTATTGTTGTTATTAAACTGAAACAGTGAATGTGATGGTACAGATTCAAGATACATGATTCTTCATTCAAATTCTTATGCTTTGATTTCTTTCATAATGTTTGGACAGTAAATCTAATAAACTGAACTAATTCCTGCTGGTAAAAAATAAGGTCAAACATTAAAGAAAGCACAGAAATGTGTCCCATTCATGTTTGAATTGAGTGAAATAAAACAAAAAAAAAAGACAGATCTACCAAATGTATTGTATATAACACTAAAAATTCTGATATTTCTTTTTGTTGCATTAGAAAGCAGCATAGACCAGATGCCAAAGCAAAATACCTGGACCAAGTGGACAAGTGTGGTGAGTATAGCGCATCGTAGCATGTTGTGTTCTTCAGACTGCTTCCAGAGCAGGGGCAGGTACTGGACCAGACAGCCCACGTATGGCCGGATCTAAAGAAGAGGAAACAAGAGGATGTTTTCAATGTCTAAAAGAAATTTATTTGATGTTATACTAAGAAAAGTTATTTGTTAAAAAATAGAAACTTAAAGAGCCATTTTAAGAGTAACAAGCAAACAGAAACTTAAAAAAATATTTTAGAAAATAAAATATACACATACTGTACATAAAAAATGGTGGAACACATAACTAGCTTAATTTACTAAAAGTGATGAGCATTATTTCCATTAAGCTAGTCTTAATGTAAATTAAATTAGTCTGCAAAAGTTAAGTTAGACAATGGGTGAATAATGTCCAATATTTGGAATCCACTAAACATAATTGGTTAACACAAACAGATGCAAGTGTAATCAATACTATGCTTTAGAAAAATACAGTCAGACTCAGAGGAAGCACAAATCTGTTCTGTGGTCTTAAGAATCTGAAAATCTTTTTTTTTAATCAATGTTGCTGCATCCTCTGAGCCAAACACCAAAGGGATCATCCAAATGTGTGAGCTTAAAACACAGCACTGTTTAGAATCTCAGATGTGCATCTTAGCAATAAACTAATGCCAACCCATAACTTAGCATTAGTTTATTGCTAAGATGCACATCTGTGATGCTAAATAAGTAAACAGTCTTTGAGGAAACATCTGGTGACATCCAGGCAAAGTTATTTACAATTAATGGTTTGATTTTATTCACTGGAAGTAAGTTATAGACATTAGAGCAGCCCAATACTGAGGTTGTGTTCTGAGGGGCAGGCTTTTGGAGGCAGTGGATGGAGACAGCCCATACAGCCTCCATGAGTACCATGATGTCAAGTCTGCTAACAACTCAAAATCAGCCTCTAGGGGAGCATTGTCCAGTGGACAGCTAGTTTAACCCGCGTTTATTCACTGAAATGCCCATCTTGCAAAAGCAGGAAGGGCCCTGCTATGGTGGAGCCACACCATGACAAGAGGCACAGATATCTGCAGAAAAGGTTGACTTTGGGAGAGTAACACTGAAGCCCCGGGTAGAGCAACAGAAGCTGAGCAGCAGCTGCTCTACCTGGAGGTTCAACCTCCAGTCATTTAAACAAAGCTGCAAATAGGAGAGTGGATGGAGCGAGGGGATCATAGCTATGTTTACAAAAAGAAAAAAAGCTGAATTAAAAAAAAAAAAAAAAAAAACTAAATCTGTTATTCTGTTAGTTATTTAACTAAAAGGAAAAAAAACATCTTGCTTTCTTTGTTCTTTTCATTTCATAGTCGGAGAGGAAAACTAACTCAAACTGTATCATATATGTCATTGTCAGCCCAGCCTTATGGTGTGTTCAGGTGCTTCACATTTTGCACACTCAGTGTTTCAAAAGTCAAAATTAGATCTTTATTGACATTCTTTTGATCCATCAGTTCTATAAATGAATCATGCATGCTACTTTTGACAACATGGTGTCAATATTTGCATCCCCAGCAGCAACATTTAAACCTAAAATAATGTCATTGCTTTTTTTTTCTTTTTGCTGACCCCGTTTACAAGTCACCTCAGGAGATCATGTTCCCGTCACCTCCTGTCCTATACATCTTCCCCTGTCATGTCATACTTGCTCTATCTCACCACATCCATTACTCTCCTCTTTGTCCTTCCTTTCTTCATCTTTGCCTGCCAGCTCCCATCTTTTAGATCCTTCTTTCAAACACACACTGACTCTTTTCAGTGCATACTCAGTCTAACTCACTTTCATGTCCAACAATCAAACTTAAACAATTATGCTCATCATCAATCAGACCTTAAATATTAACCTTTACAAGACTGTTTTTAAGTCAATGTAAAGTTTTCTGGTTATTTATTTATTCACATTTTAAACACAAAACATTTCTAGTACACACCACGTAGATGCCATTATTGCCATTCATTCGTAGAGGTAAGATTTAAAAGGTGAAGGTTGTCATAGATGTAGGTTTGGTGCTCTGTGCCAACCTTTACACACATGAAAATGGCCCAGAATTATGCTCTTCTGGGCTTCTTGTGCCAACCTTTCATATTCCCCATAGCTGATGCATGGCCACCCTGCAGACCCTACACTTAGATTTTATTGCTCAATTACACCTTCCTATGGAGTATACTGGCAGCAGAGGGTAGTGTAAAAGCAGAAATATTACATACAACCCTAAGGAGAAAGATTTTTAAAAAAAGGAAGAAAAACAAACCCAGTAACCAGCTCAGGGTGACATTTGTGAGATTGACAGCAAAAATAAAACAGGGGGTATATCTCATATCAGTCATCATTATCATTCCAACTCAAGCTCGACTTATGGCTTCATTGCTTATTTTCCTCAGCTGATACCATTCTTTGAGGGTTCAACTAGTATATTCATAGGACTTGTTACGGCTGCTGAAGTTTAGCAAAGGCTAGTGACTGGGGAAGACTTACCCAGACCGACAGTTCACTGGGATAAAAGCAATTTCTAGGACAGGTTTAAGCAAAGAAATCATATAAAGAAATGTGCTTAATATGAATCTAAAAAAGAACTGGGAAGGGAATTGAGATGAAGGTCACATCTTTGAGGGTTGACAGTTAAATGGATTAAGGTTAGTTAATGGAGGCTCAGAAAAAATTATCCATACGGCTCCAAAAGCACTGCAGTCAAGACTATATCTTGATGGTAAATGGGAGCAGGAAACATAACAAGGGCTGACTAGGGGTTTGTGATTTTTTCAAAAAATGGGCTCAGTCACATCCAAATGACAAAAAAATCATTTATAACCATCAACAATTCTGGTAAGGAACAGACTACATCTATAATACAAGAGCTACTATAGAGAAGTAACTTATTGGACTTAATCTTTGATTTGAGGAAGTGCATCTCACCTGGATGTTTACTCTCTCGATGACGCAAGAGATGACATGGAGCACCTGCATTTTAGTGTCACACTCTGTCACCTGTTGCAACAACTGAAAAAGGAGTCCAAAGATGGACTCCAGATACTTGAACAGAGAGAAAAAAAAAAACATGTTAGGAAGTTAGTAGTGAATTACTGAAAATGTTCATTTATGTATTGATTTTTAATATAGTTTTAATATTTACCCCTCATTAAAATATTGTACTTACAGGGAGGAATTGTTCTGTCCTGAACTCAAAGTCATCCACAGGTAAATGTAAGTAAAGGAAATAAATGGAAATGTTTCAAACAAACCAAATCCATTAGTTTCATGCAAATCATCAGCCACATCAGAAAAACATCAAGTATGGGAAGGATATTCAGTTTGAGGGTTGTAGCTGTTTCGATTCGCACCTGTGAGGGAGGGAGAAACAAAACAGTTATGCAATTATGCAAAAGAAAATTATACACTGTCACTCTTCTATCAGTGTGCACAAGACACACTACAATAAAAGCTGCAGAATAAAATGACATACTGAGTTTCTGGTAAACTGAGACAAGAGAAATGGGGTAAATTTAGAAACAGGTAATTATCACAGAGGACTGTTACAACTATGCAAAGGAATGTAGTCAAACATAAAGAAAATAATTCCCTTTCCTTAATCAACTTAGACCTAAGCCATACAAAAATGCATTTTAAAGCTTAAGAAAATAGTAAAAATAGTGTATATAGTCTGTATAGTTAGTTAGATACATACATATATATATACAATACACAAAATCTTAAAATAAAGAATAAAACTGTCCTAAAATTACACTGGTCCAGCTCTTAAGTGGAGAAAAAATATTGATATCTGGACTTAAGGAGTGAAATTGCAGCCTTTGAAAGAACAAAAAAAGCAACCAGTCTTTGTGAAATTCATCATAGGACAATTTTATTACAAGAAGCAGCAGCATAACTTTCACAAACCAGCAGTGTAAAGTAGCACCGTGAGAGTGATGAGGTGGAAATGTACAGTACACAAGGGAGAGTGGACGAATGGCAGAGAGATTATAGAGATGGTAAATGATTGCAGAGTACGGTAAAGAGCTGAAAACTTCATTACTGCAGATCCTGTGAAAATGAAATTCATGCGTCTGTAGGTACATTAGTGAAGTGAGCAGGCAGTGCTGAAGGCTAATGTCATCATCTGCACAGTATGAATGTCTTTGCAATGTTATTTTACACCACATGTGCCTCCTGTATAATTGTACTTCAAGTGGATTTCATCTTCCTTTGCGGTGCTACAGAAGCAGGTCACCTCTGCTTCATCACACACAACAGTAGATCTTGTTAAAGGTGGTAATCCTTCCAATACCACTGGCTCTTATTGAAGATTTTACTCTGCATATATCATATTCATGAGCTACACAAAAAACTTACTTGACCTTTCAAGCTCAAGTCACTTAATAATAAAATCTAATTTGTGTGTTTTTAGTTTTTTCTTGTGTTGATTCACTTGGATGTTTCATCATAACTGCTAACCAAAAATAAAAGGAATGAGATGAGAAAGTCTGCACACTGTACAAAGCCTTTTCCAGCACATCATAACGATTCTTTATGGGGTTAAGCTCTGGACTGGTTAGAAATCCAGGTCTCATGCTCCCTGAATTACTTTTTTACAATTTGAGCCCAATGGATTCTGGTATTGTCATCTTGGAATATCTTTGCCATCAGGGAAGAAAAAAAATCTATTGGTGGAATGGTCTGCTCAATCAGAGCATCCAGATAGTCAGCTAACCTCACTGGAGACATAATGTTGCTGAATCTAACCCTGATCAAGTGCAGCAACCTCAGATTGCAGCACTTGGTCAGGCTTGTACAGTCAGCACTAGACACTTAATCTGCCTTTATTCTTACCCCAATATGTCCCACACTCAGGAACAGGGTAAATCTGGACTCATCAGATCCCATGACCTTCTTCCACTGCTCCAGAGCCCAATCTATATAATCCCTGACAAATTCCAGTCTTTCCTTCACCTAGCCATATTGATTGAGGGTTTTCTTATGGCTCCATACCTTGTCAGTCAAACACACTTGAGTTCTGTCCACATTGTTCATATGGAAAAGCTCTTACTTTTTTTTTCTGTTTGAATTCACCAAAGATGATGGCTCCCCCCTATCCTTCCAGTTTTAATAATACGTTGGACACTTCTTAATCCATTTTTCATTGTTTTCTCTGCTTGATGAATGCCAATGATTTGACCCTTCTGGTACGCATTACATTAGTTCGGTTAACATAACTTGCTACCAGCTGAAAGATAATAGCCCCTGCAGTAATTACACAATATTATATGCATAATTAAATTCAAGGGTCAACGTTTTTTCTTTAGCCAGGAGGTGCATTTCACATACCTGTGGCTGTTTTAAGTCCTAAACATTCACATGCCCTCAGCCTTCTGCACTTTTGCCAGCAGGCATCTGATGCCAGATTTTCTTCAGTGCTGATGAAAGGAATCATCTTCACTGGGAAGAGGCCCTTTCAATGGTTAATCCTACTGCAGATGGTACTGAATCTGCAAAGACCCCCCAGGACTTGGGATTCATCTAATAGTACTGTACCAATATTTTCTGATGAAATAAAGAATAGTATAGGCTTCTACTACTGGTAAAAAAGCCTCCTGAGTATGCCATAAACCCGACTGTGCACATATCCCTGCTTCTGTTTGTCTCATATTCACAGACTAAGTAATAAAATGAAAACAAATCCAAAATATGAGCTAATAATTTTCATAACTGGCTTCACATATTATGCCCCATAAAACATTAAAAACAAATATAAATGTAATCATTAAAACAAAACATTTGCATAATAAACAGCGATTTCAGTTACAAAAAAATACTAATAACTTTAACTTCAGTAAATTACCAAGCAAAGACTTATTTACTGTACCTTTGTCAGATCAGCCAATTTATTTACAACTGGTATTAATCAAAATGTGCATGTTTAAAATGCTACAAGCATAATTTCTGACTAGGTATAAAACTATTTTTATTTATTTATTTTTTTGTTCGATTGTTGGGGGTGGTATTCACATATTTGATGCATGCAATATTTAAAAATAAAAAGCTGGGACACAGGCAACAACAGACTAGGAAAGTCGAGAAATGCTCAAAAAACACGTGTTTGTAACGTTTCACAGTTGAACAGGTTGAATGGAAGCAGGTGAGTATCCCCCAAAGGCTCAGTCATCCATAAGCAAAGATCGGGCAAGGTTTACCACTTTGAGAACAGCTGCATGAGCAATTGATCCAAAGGTTTAACCCTTTAAAAGCTGCAGTAAAATGGTCTGCCTGAGCCAACACTGTTATTTTTGTACACGTTGTGTAATTTCTCTGAGCATTCAGAGGTGTTTATTTATGTCTGTGATCTGTACAACCTAAGCTATAAAGTACTGAAAGAAATTGGGCAACAAAAACATTTAAAACATTTTTTACATTATGGCGTAAATATACACAAAATTGACTGAAAAATCCTTATATTCGGTTTTGGTTTACATAACGTTTGTATTTTATTTAAATTGTTGTAATTGGAGAAAAATAACTGATGATAAGCTCCTATTTGTTGAACCAAGCAGCAGGTACAACAAACCTGCATGTCAGTATTTAAACTACAGCTGGATCATCACTTAAAACACTGCAAAAGAAACATTAAGAACAAAAATATGATTAATGTCATTATTAGTTGTAAGGTTAAATAAAATAAGAAAAAAAAAGGCTCTACAGGAGAAAACTCCCAAGATGCAACACTGGTATTTACATTACACAAAGTCTAATCTAAAGAAAGCTTGTAACATTTCACTCTAATGACATATTTGTTTCTTGTCATTGACTTTTAAAGATATTATAATCCCAGAAGTAATCTGTGCTTTAAAACTGAGCTCCAAAGGGATTTTGTATACACTCTGGTGACACTATAAAAATCTAATTAGAGGGGATAAAATCACGACACTCAGATCCATATAAGAAATGGCTCAAACTCTTTAAAAGTAGTCAAGGGGAGGCAAACAGCCAGACTGTTATCAAAGCTGAATCAATGGCAATTTCAGACATTAGCTGCTGGGGTGAATGTAAACCACCTGAAAGAGTCAAGAGTTGAACTTGCTGTTACTTTAATGCAAAATTTGTCAATAAACGAGGTAAGTATGCAGGTGCAAAATGTGAATTAATTCAAATAAAAATCCTCACAATGTACACAATAGATATCAATCACTTCTGACTCAGCTGTATGTAAACACCAAATATCAACTTCACACAAAAAACACTATTTTATTATTTCTCAGTTTTAATAATGCTTCTTCACAGCTAATTTTATAGATTCTGGTCCAGCATCAAGGGACTGAGGAAGCTGTTCTCCATCAACACTGTCCAGTTGAGATGTGGGCTGCTGACCTCGACCAGGAAGTCGTGGGTCGCTGGAAGAAATACTTCAAAGACCTCCTCAATCCTACCACATGTCTTCCAATGAGGAAGCAGAGACAAATCCGTGCAGCATCTGCAGTAATAGGGTCACTGCATCAGTCTGTCGTGAAGAACAAAAAACTGAGCCAAAAGGGAAACCTCTCAATTTACCGGTTGCTCTATATGTCTACCCTGACCTATGGTCCCGAGCTCTGAGTAGTGACCGAAAGAATGAGATTGCAACTACAAAAGGACAAAATGACTTTCCTCCGCAGGGTGGCTGGTGTTTCCCTTAGAGATAGGGTGTGAAGCGCAGGCCATCCAGTAGGGGGGCTCTGAGTCGAACTGCTGCACCTCCACATAGAGAGGAGCCAGATGAGGTGGCTTGGGCATCTGGTTAGGATGCCTCCTGGACGCCTCCCTGGTGAGGTGTTTCTGGCACGTCCACAAAGAAGAAGACCCAAAACACGCTGGAAAGATTATGTCTCTTAACTGGCCAGGGAACACATTGAGACCCCCTCTGATTAGCTGGCAAATGTGGCTGGGGAGAGGAAATCTGGGCCTCCTTCCTTAGGCTTCCTTAGGTTTAGGCTTCATTGCACTTTTATTTCAGATAGTTAAATGATGTATTCTCCTGAATTTCTCATTCAAGTATATATTGCAACACAATAAAGCAACAAACTGAGTTAAAGCTTAATGAAAAAAATAAGTCTAAAGACTTCTCTCTAAATCCTTCACTGAACCCCGTTCACAGAATAGCAATATAGATAAGTGATTGGGCTGACTGATAGAGCGTTGTTTCTCAATTAGGAGCATTAAAAGTTTAAGATCAATAATTCATTCTGCATAGGAGTTTCAAACTGGCACTGGCATTATTGATCAAGGATCCCAACATGATTGGTGAGCTGGTTGGTCAGTCATGTAACAGTAAGTTTATGTAAAGAAAAACCTTTGAAACTCTAAAAGCCATAATTACCCTCATATAACTTAGAGTAACTTCCCATTTAGAATGACAAATCGCTGTGTCGATTCCGCATCACTGAAGGAAAAAAAAGGTAAATAGTGTAGAGTACTTCAATATTGATGCCCATATCTGCTGAGTAATTATAAAGAATAACAATGGATATTTGGGACCCAGATGACAAATATGTTAAATATTAAGAATAACTGTGAATGACTCAGACATAATACATCATGCATGCGCAATAATGGTCAGACCGACATTTGTTTTGTCTTTTACTGGTATTTAAAGCAGCAGATGATATCAGTTCTAATGGAAATGGACTTGTTGGACTTTGTTGGAATGACCTACTGAGGTCATTTGTTGGACTTGTCACAAAAACAAAATAAGGTTATGCAGACTCACTTAACCCCTTTCCATCTCAAGTGTCACTCTGTTTTTCCTACATTCATTTAACTAAGGTGAGGATGCTGGCTTTCATAAATCACACCCAATACTCATGACAATTGGTGCCCCAATTATATTTCTTGAGAAATTGAAAAATAAAAATGTTTGAATCAATTACTTCCCCAGCCTTATACAAAACTGAACAGTGGTCTCATGTAATATACACAGAGGATGTCTGCAGCACAATATCTGTTATTTTTTCTAATAAGGACCAGACTTTTACTAAGTGCAGAAATTAAATTAAATGAAAATGCTTTCAGAAGTTTTAAAATACTGAACAGAGATCTGTATTCAGGCAGCTCACTACATTAGCATTTTTTGCCAAGTTTAGTTATTACAAAAAAGGGAAGAGTATAATCAAGCCAACAGCAGCAGAAACACAATGACAGACAGAAAGACGGATCTATAGCTGCCTTACCACCAGGTCAGGATCCTGCATGAGGCTCAGGATGACCTCGTAGAGTAAAGGTCGTAGGTCAGATTTGAACTTGACAGAGATCCATTGTCCTATCAGCCAGATGACTCTTCTGCGTATCAGTTTGTAACTGTAAGAAAAAAACCACAGCTCTGGTTAGAGGGAAGTACTTTATCAGACAAAATCTATACATTTTCATTTACATTAAAGCTTTCATATCAAATCTATGCAATGCAGATACATGAGCCTATATCTCACAATCAAATGATTAAAGTCAGACTGCAGTTACTAATAGTTCATCTTTAAAATGTCTTTAACCATCATAAGATGTAGATTGTATAATCAGTAAGGACACAGCAAAACGTTGCTTTCACTTCACTACATTTCACTATGTCGAATGTAATCCATTCTCTTGCTACACAAATACCTGCAAAAATCTCATCACAATAAGAAAGAATACAGAACCACCCCAGGAGACACAAGGGATGTTTGTTCCTTTTGTGTTTCCTTACAAAAGGCAAATACTTCAGTAGTTGGTAGTAGCTCCCACTATGAATGTGTGACAACCCTCTGAATTAAGCCTGTGATTGGATGGTTAAAGTGCGGGGGTCCTAAAGTCTACTGTAATTGCAGCCAAATAAGTGAAGAGGTCAATTTCTCCACTTTCTGGTGGTTTTGGGTTTTTAGGATACGTTATACAGTTCGGACGTTAAGATCATATAAAGTGTACATATAACATTCTGTCAGCGTCGACAGGTCTGTCTTAAGAGGGAGTAATGGCTGCCATTAA
>JBAMIG010000012.1:8935412-8958348 GCA_037177335.1 Kiunga ballochi
AGGGGTTTTTTTTTTTTTTTTTTTTTTTTTTTTTTTTTTTTTTGGGGGGAAATGCAAAACCACAAATTTAACAAATTACCCTCACTGCAGACTCTCATAAAGTAATCAAATCTTCCCATCAATGTCCACCTTCCAGACATTTATAAAGTGTTGTGCTGAGATGTCTTTGATCTGTTAAAATCTGGCCAGCTAAGAAAACTGGCAAAGCAGCTAATGAGTACATCAAATTACTATAACACAAAAAAAACACAACACTGAAAATGATACCACATCTGCCAACACATGTGGAAAAGACTGGTTTATTTTAATTGAATGCCTGCTGACAGAATTTTTACTAGATATAGTCAAGCAGTAGCATCTGGTGTGGTCTGTAGGGTATTGGTTTGAAGACAATGTAGCTGTTGCTTGTTGTCTATTGTGTATAAAAACATTTTTATGACACAAACAACAGAATGATTTAATGCTCGTAACAGGGATCAAAATTAAACAAAAACTCTGCATATAAAGAACCTTCATTGATATGTTATCTTAGAACTAATAGAATATAAAATAATAAGTGCATGATCTTATCAAGCTCTTGAGCAACACTTTCACAGCACAGTTACATCATTCCCGTGGCATTTGCTGTTTTATCAACATTGTCAGCACTGCTGGGATCGCAGTGGGCATCAAACTATCAGAGACCCTGTTAGCATGCAAGGTGTGTATACCATAACCCCCACCCACCCACAAGAGGCAGCAATGGCCATCCAAACAGTGAAATCCTTAATAAAAGGAGGTTGAAAAAGAAAAAGCAGCAGGAAAACTGTTAGTTTTTTAACAATACATAAAAATACAAATATAAAGGTAATCTAGCTGCAGCTTCTATGTTCATGTGAAAACCAGAAAAGATGTAGTATTAAAATGTTGCATAAGAGTTTTGCTTTAATATAATTCAGACATTGCTTTATGCATGATCAGGCTAATCTTTCTCTTACCTGCATCCTTCATCAGCATCTGAACAGGGTCCTCCACATTGGTTGGACCTGCAAAAACATAAATGAATGATGAATGTTATTTCAGTGAAAACACAAACTGAGTTCAACATCGTTTACCGAAGCGGAGATGTGCAGACCGTAATCAACTCAGTTGCAACATAAAAACTGTTTTTAAAAAATGGTGCTGCACCGGATGCATCTCTTTGCTGGGCCAAAGCAAAGAACTGCTACTGTTTGTAGCCAGAGGCATGACACCAACCCAGACCAGCTACACATCTTAAATTCCCTGTTTAAAGAACCGGAGCCAAGTTTCTGTTCAATCTGTTTAATTCCAGGGAGAACTATAAAAAACATAATCAAGCTGCAAAATGAATGTGAAGTCGAAGCGGGAGAGGAAGAACATGCTCAGTGCTTCTCTTGTTTTCCTGCTGTGTAATATCTTACATAGCCAGTATTGTGAACCTACCCAATGCGTTTTATACAGCGGCTTTACAATCACTCCTCACAGTGTTTATCGTTAACATTGCTGGGGGTTTTTTGACAGAGTCACTTAGTATTTTGATATCCTGCTCAAAGAGGCATGTTTTTATCACTTTCCATTTATGATGGAAAGCACTTGGCTTTGCTAAGAGCGATCAAAACCCCAACAAATGAGACAATTTCTGAATGAGTTCAACTGTAAAATCTGATTTCATTATGTAATCTGAAAATAAAAAAAAAGAAAATTATCTATGTATCCATTACAGGAATTTCAAACTAAAGGGTGGTTTATTTAATACAACAACATTACTTTTTAGCCGTCTCCTGCCTCCCTCAGGTCTTATCTGGAGCCAAGGTAGAACTGGCTCTAGCACCAGCCCTGAATCAGCAGGTTAAATATCAATCATGCCCAAGTTACTCGACCAGCCTGATCTCTCCTTTCTATTAGTCGTTCTGCACTCAAGCTTCACAAGTCAATAGAGTCCTTTCAAACACAGACTTACTCAATCTTGCCATCTTTAATTCACTCCCATAGAGCCCATTTCCACTGTGTCACTTGAAAAGAAATGTAGCTTTAGAGACTGGCAAAAATAGACCCCTGGATTCACAAGTCTGTGAGCAATGGAACCACTAATTCAGCAACAGACTGAAAAGCGACAGGCCATATTCCCCAGGAGGCCGTAGCAGTTTGTAAAGGTGTGTTTGAAGAGACTGGTGGTTGTAGTCATAGTCACCAGAGAATCCAGCAGTATTGTCAGATTACGAATTGATTACAAATATACTGACTTCTTAAGGTGACATGAACAATGAGATATGTTCTGTATTTATTTTAATACAAAATATGTCACTCTGATTTAGCATAGTTATACTTTATGCAAGTGATTAAGAAATGTAAGTCTATTTTGTCTTACAGGCTGTCCTAAGCATAGAAGTAGAACTATGTCTTCATGATATAACTGACATTAAGGTCATTTACCTCCCATTGACTTCACAAATATATTTTGGGTTTAAATTTCAGGGATTTAGTTAAAACATGTCTAAAAATGGAATACCTTAGAAACAGGTTAGACTTCTCAGTAAATCTATACTAAACATTTCAAACATTTATTATCACAGTTTAATACTTTACTGACCCCGTAGATTCTCAACCATGTCCAGCAGCACTGGGGTCAGGGTCTGGCCATAATTATGGAAGATATCCAGGAACAACACCTCTGTACAAGGCTTAAAAAAAACACATAAAACAGTAAAAACACATAAATAAGCTGATTATAAACAACAATACGCCTCAAGTTTAAAAAGAAAAGTCAATAACCCACTTTCAGAGATTTCTGTATTTGTGTCATAGAGAGAAGATCTGACCACCTTTATCATCTTATTAGTTTTAGATTAATAAAAAACTACACTACTGTAACTGTGTGCCAGTTTGTAAGAGTAATACAGTATATATCTCAGTATCAGACATTCAACATAGTCTGTCTAAGCTTTCCACTGTGCCAAACAAACCCAACTTTATGATAATACACTATGTGCACTACAGTGCTGCTGAAAAGGACATTTAGAATGAACTGCTAAGCAGGGATGTCAAAGTCCAGTCCCTAAGTATTCAATGCTCCAATGTACCCACTTCAAATTCAGTTTGCTGTCAGGTTCTACGCAGTGACCCGAATCATTTGAGTTAAGGTTGTTGATACAAGAAAACACCCAAAAACTGCAGGAGTTTTAAATCACAAATATAAAGAATACATGGACACTACTAAAAAATCTCAATAGAGTATCGTGGACATAATTACAGTCATTTAGGTTCAGCATTTTTCCTGATTATTTTTAAGGAGATACAAAACTTTTTTAAGGGGTTTGGGTAGTTTTCTTTGGAGAACTCTAAAGCATGAGACATGCTATTAGGAAAGTCATCAAGAACAGTAATCTCACTTTTTATCTGCAGGAGCTTGCTTTAAATGCATAAAAACTTTAACAAAACCCAGAGGGTCCATGAAAAGATACTTTACATCAAGGCAGAACTCTGTCATTTGCAATGATTAAAGTGAGTGAACTAGAGCACAACACAGAAGGGGGAAGAGAAAACAAATCAGGAGTAGACAAAAAAAAAACAACACAGTGGATGAGCGATTATGTCATCACCAGTAGCTAAAGATAAGCCTCTACCTAATAACCAAACTTAACCACAATGATGAGCTATAAAGCTCTGCCACTAACTGCTTTATTATGATTTAATGTACACAATATGTAAATGCAACCTCTGCTTTGAATGTATAAAAAATTAAGATTACATTTATGTTGTTCATCATCCAGCTTTAACGTACTGTCAGAACTACGGGTCACACATTCAGACACAATGACTACTGACAACCACAGAGACAAAAGCTGCATATTCTGCCATTTGCTGGTGTATACACATTAACCCCAATAGAAAGGAATTACAAGCAGGAAAAGCTCAATTAACCACCAAATACTATTTGTGGCTCACAATGCATGATGGATTACTTTAGTATGGATATGTGTGCTGTTTTCACGTTTTCCACTGACTTTCAAGAAGTAAAATGTTGGAGCAATATTGAGATGTTCTCAACATTTCTTATCCTTATTTAAACAGTAAATATTATGTATGTGTGTGTATGGGTACCTTGTGAGCCCTAATATGTTTTAGCCTTAACACAGCTCCCTGCACATAAAGGAGCTTAATCTATAACAAGGACTGTTAGATGGAGAGCTAATGTTACTTACCCTTAAACTATATTTCCAGGAGTCACCACCAGTTTCTTCAACGGCTGGAAAACAAAAAGTTAGAGAAAGACTCATCTATGAGAAAATGCCAGTGTGGAGGTTAGAGAAGATACTCAGCACATGCTGACAGATCACTGCATGGTACTTATATGTTTTTATGTTTGTGTGGTTCTGTTTGACTTTGTACTGCAAACAGGTTTAGAAAACTCAAATTCAGGGTCTCTGAATATTGAAATTATAATGCAAGGGAACTTGGCTTTGTAGGGGATAAAATGTGTAAGCTATCCCCAAAACAAAGGTATTTAGATGGTTGTCTGTTTCACCGCACACTCCTTTCTCTAAAAGAAAAGGATAAACAAATCCAAATCAGCATGAAAAAGTCATTTCAATAAAAATGTCCTCTAGCAGGATGCATAATAACATGCTCCATTGCTTTAAGCACCAGCTCATTAAAACAATTAACATGTGGTGTGCATTTTCACAAGTACTAAATCAGATATATTACTGTTGAACTAGAAAACTCTCACAGACCTGAACATATCTGTCATTGCTATTAGTTCTCAAACACAGACACAATATCTGGATTCAGTTTGGATAATGGAGTCTTTGCCATTACCAAAGCTCTCTGGGTCTTCCTCCCACATTGTCAGCTCTTCCTCTGTCAGAAGGAAGTAGTGTGACACAAGCCGGCGTCCAATCTCTGTCAGCGTGGGGTGGGTGAAGAATGCTGTCTTGATCTTGTGAGCCTCGAGACTCTCTGGTTTACTTTCTGTAGGATGGATCCAGGAGTGATATTAGAATTAAATTTAGAAACAGGAATTTATGAACACAGCAAAGCTTTCCTTTTGTCATTTTTCTTTGTTGGCTGTCCACCATTTGATTTGGGGGAATTCACAGCAAAAGAACAACAGAGCCAGTAAGAAGTACCCTCAGTATAAATCATTCCTAAGTAGATGCCTTCACCACAGACAAGGAAAATGCTCTTCATGTATATTCATGTATGAATTTAAATGCGGCCTTACTTAGTCAGGAATAAAACTCAACACAAGGTTGGTTTTTTCTTTGTTCATGTGAAAAATAACCCAGAGGTCGGACTTCAAAAGAAACAAGGCCACTAAAATTGAGGTTTGCTAGAGTGATTGCTTTGCAGCATATTCTTCAGTAAAATGTACTGAAAACTGTACTAAATGGCAGAACAAACAAGTGCTGTGCTCAATTACTAATGAAGTCCTGGAGGCTTCTCTGACAGCTTGAAATAAAGGAGGGAAAAAGTGACACTGGAGGTATTTAAACATGTTTTTTTTAAATCACTGTCAGTAGTTTACTTGCTTCTCAATGCCTGGATTTTTTTTTATTGCTCTTCTAAAGCATCTTTTTTTTATTTTTTGCATTTATCAACTCCCTCTATTATCCTTAATGAGTGTCCCTTTCTCTTCCAGAGTCGTCATATCTTACCATCGATGTTCTTGGCAGGTTTGTAGGCATCGTTCTTTAAAATCATCTTTATGAGGTTCATGCACTGGACAATGAAGCGTTCAAAGGTCACACCTTCTCCAGCAGGTGTGAACACGTAGCTAACAGCAAATTCCAGGGAGCGCTGGATTAGTGGTATGAATGCACATGGATGATACTCCAGAAAATCTAACAACTGCATGGTACAGAAAAGACAAGAACGGAAAATTAGATGGAGAAGCTATAATAAGAAAAATAGCTTTGCTCAAAATACATTTATTTATTAATGTATATTCATAAATGTCAGCTTACAACTTTAGTATATAGGATGATAGTCTTTTCCAGCTTCTCTCTGCATGTGCTCTCTGAACCAACCTGGTGACCTGAAACAAAAAATGCATCATGGCCAGTTTCCATTAGCAACACATTCAGCACAGACCTACAGTATCCTCTGCTGATCATAATTTAGAAAAGCACAAATAAACAACATATAAAATGTAACTTTAAGTAAATACAATTTTACAGTCTAGATATACAAGTATCTATTTATAATATTAATAGCACCAACATAGCACTTATGATCTTATGAGAAGCCAACAATACAATTACACTGTTCACCAAACACAATTACAAAAACTTATCATTGTACTTTTTATATTTTTTATTATTTAAAAGCAATACAGAGAATTTGATTGATTCTCACTACCCTTTATTTCTACAAAAAGAGATACTAATAAAATAAATTTATTCTAATAAAATTAAACATAATATATATATATATATACACACTCCACTGTGGGACTCCAGTTATTTTACCTTAAACTATTCCTACGTATTCCTGTGTGTGTACTTTCATCACATATGTTGGTAATTATAATTTCAAATAAGGCAAATGATTCAGAGAAAACCGTATGAGTTATGCATAGACACACACCCAGACTGTAGCTAATTAAAACAGACTCAAATATTATGAGAATGAAAAGCTAATGAAGATTTAAAGTCTTTAAGAGGAAATCAGCAGGTGCTGAGTGCAGGGCCCCCAAAACCCCTCTCAGCATGATAAAAGGAAAACAAGTCCAGTAGAAATTTGTATAAAATGTGCAAAAGGGCATTTGCCATATAGATGTAAAGGAAAAATCTGAACCTAAATAGCAGCAGCCTATAAACATAGATAAGGATGAAGTAATGCTGACAGGTTACAAGAGGAGGAAATCTAACTTTCTGAATATTGCCTACTAAAATCTGTTATAAAAAAAAAAGACTGAGATTTGCTTCGTATTCATTTTTACTAAGAATAAATAATAAAATGAACTTCCAAGAATAATCTTAGTTCAAAGCCCAAATAGGATTAGCAATAAGAAACATTTGTTTTAGGTTTTTTTCATGGCAATAAAACACTTTATATGTCAGCATCTGAATAAAGTGGGAACATAAACATGTAACTTGGCCCTTTATTATGTTTTTTTTCACTTGAAACCCATAGTACAGAATGTTTAGACCATCTAATATTTTTAAGATAAAAACACTACCTTGATTTAGAAACAAGGATGGGATAAACAAAGATAGCAGCAAAGCATTGCTTTAATCAAAGCAGGTAAGACTGTCCGCTATGAGGCCTTTTGCAGCAAATTAAAAGAAGGGCGATAGGAAGGAAATGGTGCTTTGGGGGCATGTAGATTTTAATTTATCTGGATTTACTAGAGAGATTTTTCTTCTTTTCGACTTCATCTTGCTGTCGTCTTACAGCCTTTTTGGTTCATTGTAAAAAAAATTGTTTTATGAAGAAAAGAAAAAAAAAAAGAAATGACTCACTTCCTCCTATATAAATATGGTCTCAATAAAACTCAGCCAAGATGCCAGAGTCCATAAAGATGTCCCATGTGGTTTACTGTCCCATTAACCCCAATGATGAAATCAGCAGGGACAGTAAGGGAGTCAGTTGCATTGCTATTCCATTGCAAATCATCGTGAACAGGCAGCCTCATTTTTTCCCTTCACTTTACACACACTTTCATTTCTATTGGCACCTCCTTATTCAAACAACGTTGAGGTTATCTGGCTCAAATGTTGCTGTGTTTGCTTCTTTATGATTTAGTATAGATCAGGCATTATGTAAATGAAAACATCACTGGACTTCATTGACTTTGTGTCCATGTAATTGTCCATTTGTTTAAAAGTATGCGACAACCAGCGCTGTAAGCAGATGTTAAGTTGTCAAAGTCACTGCGGTCAAACATTCAACTTAATAAAAATTTAAACACGAATCTAGATAACAAAAGGCTTTTCTTATTGTTGACAGGTATCTAAACTTCACAACAAGAACGGTGCAATGACTGGAAAAAAGGGTGACCTCAATTAGAGGACAAACATCAAACAGAAAGCCAGACATCTGAATGGACCAAACAGATTGTCCAAAACCAGCAGTTTATATAGCTGACCTTATCAGGCTGTGCAGAGCTGATATTTTCCTCTCGTCCGGCTATGAGCTGCCTTGCCTTTTCCCCTATCTGCTATGCCCAAATACCAGAAGGGGCCCTGATTCTTTCTCCACTGCCATCAGCTCAGTGAATATTAGGAAAGATTATTCAGGATGATATCTCAAATGATATTTCCTTTCTAACATAAACTGCTGTGGCAGCTTGAAGAGTTTTTTTTATTTCACACTCATTAGCTGCTCCTATGGCAAACTGGTATAGAGAGGAAGAAAAGGACCCACTGAAACATAATTATCACTCTGGATTCAGTCAGATGAGCTCTTGCCATTCTCTGGCTCCAGGTGCTACAAAATGTTTCAGTTTCCAGTGGTAGAACTTCCTAATCATTCAGGAGCATAGAAGCAGACTTTGCCCATCTTTGCAACTTCTGAGGCAACTATGCGGTAATAGTTGTTGCACTGACATACAGCTTTTTCCTCTTTCCTTTGTCAGCTTTAATTATAGTTAACTCCTTCATATATGACCTGTATGTTTTTAGATTATAAACATTTACCAAGGAGTACAATTTGTATATATATTAGTTATGAATGTTGATGGGAAATGCAATGGCAATAATAAACATTACTGCATTATTATTAAGCTGGCAAACCAAACAATATCCCAGATATGCTCAGTAGGCTGATCTGCTATTTCAGTATTAAACAATTCATACATTTTTAAGAATTTAAAGGTCTTCAGATGGAAAAAGCAGAAATAAAAACAATCCTAAACAAGCCTAGCAAGTATAATTCTGTATCCACTTCTTATCTTACACCTAGGATATGCAGCTCTATCATAAGACCTAGATGCAACATGACATGAACTATCTTAGACTTTTAAGTTTGCGCTTGCTGAACAAACTAGATGAAACACTTCTAAGTTTGTTTGTTTACCAAAGGGAAAGGTCTGAGATCAGAGATTTGGGAAAAAGAAAGAGACGTGTACTCACAGCACTCCAAGAACTGTTTTAGCCTTTCAAACACTGCATTCAGGAAACCCTGAAAGGAGGGGAAAAACGCAGACAGTATGATAAAGTTTCATCTTTCTGACATCTCTGCAGCTAAATCAATCATGACTGCCTCACAAGTATTATACGGGGACAAAAACATGCGCATGTGTGTGGGTTCATCTGCCTTTGTGCTTGTGAGTATATGTAAAAGTGCCTCGCTACACAATATGAATGAGAATCAATTTTCTGTTGCCTGGTGTAGTCCCGGCTTAGCATGAGAAATTAGATGATAGATGGAAGTGCAATCTGTTTAATTCGGCATTAATGTTCAGCCGTGAGGTCAATAGCAGCGTCATTAATCAAACATCCAGCAAACACATTCTAACCAAGAACTTAAGCTCCCCATAGAGTTAGAAAGAGTGTGCAGAAAGGAGAGGGTCTAAAAGCAGAAGAGAGGATGGGAGATGATGGACATTAGAGAATTCTGTAACAAAGTGAAGGATAATGAGATAATACCAAATTCAACTGGATGAGTTATGATAGTAAAGTAACGCTTCTGCTTTGTTGGACTCAATGCCATTCAAATGCTTATCAACATATTTTTTAAACTGGTTTAAAGTACAGGAAAAAAAGCAGGTTCTGCTTGGAAATTCACCCAAAAAAATTAGGTTCATGTACAACAAAAATAGTTAAAAACTATTTCATTTTGAAAGCTTGTGAAAAACTTTATTACGACTAATATAATTAGTATTTTCATCGTTTAGATCACGTGTGTCAAACTCCAGTCCTCGAGGGTCGGAATCCACCAAGTTTTGGTGTCTACCTGCCCTAACACACCTGATGCAAATAAAATAGATCCAACTGCTTCTTGTCCATCTATCAAGTAATTTCAGTACTTCAGGGAGTTTGACACCCCTGGTTTAGATGCAGATGAGCCATGCCTACCCAGAAGCATTAATGGAGAACCAAACCCTGACACAGCCAGATGTTCTCAGATGGCGCATGGTTTTGTGCCACAATATTTGAACTTTCTTAAACATGAAGTTTCTCAATTAAACCAGACAATATGTGAAAGAATGGCTTGAAAAACTCTGACTTTAATTTCACCTTCACAGTAACTGTAAATCATAGAGTTTAATTTACAGTAATTTTCTGCATCATAACCCTGTGTAATGGTGTTTGATTTTTATCCAATAAATGACCCAGAAGTAACTGTCAAATCATAACGGTGGTAGAAGTAGTGATGAATAAAACCACTATCCTCAAGAGTTTGAAATCAGATTCATTCCCACAATCCACTGATTCATTTCAAACTGTTTTTTTCACGTTATACCCCATAAAAAAATCTCAATTATGAAAAGATAGCATTCATATTTAATAATACCAGAATAAAAGGATGAGCAAAGCTAAAAGCATGCTGAATGCACATCAATAAACTGAGTCAGGATACATTCATTTATATGCTGCAAACGGTCTACATCCATTTCTTTCACGTAACAGTACCGTCACCCTCATTCTTGCTCTTGTCACCTCAATTAATACAATTCTCTGCCATAAAGTGTGCCCCACAACTCAGTCCGTGCAGTCCAGTTAGATGAGAATTGTGCTGCTTGAACCATCAGCAATGGAACACGTCACCCATGAACATTTCCTGTAAATCTTCCAGCTTCACAATGCATCCCAAACTCAATGCCTCAATCCTTTGTTTCTTTTCAGCTCTCTATTCCATCTGCTCATATGTCCAAAGCAGAGTTATTGTCCTTTAACCATAAAGTCCTTGCCTTTGGAGCTTTCTTCCAATATCCATCTAAAATATTGAGTCTTTTCTAACTTTAAAATTACCTCTTAAAACTCACATTTATAGACTGACCTTTGCCACATAACTTAATTTTAAAGATATGCTTTATTTTATTGGACATTTGAAATAGCTTATTTAATTGTTTTTTTATTTGTTTGTTTGTTTTAAATAGCTAGTCTTTTATTAATAATTTTCTTTAAGCCTTGTTAAAGATGCCCATAAATGCTTTATCGCCAAAGGAAAGTTTCGTAGTCTGGCATGATTAAGTTTTTCAAACAGAAATGGTTAGGTGAAATGATCACCATAAATTGTATCTGGGAGTGAGTGTGAGAGCAAATGGTTGCTTGCTTGTCTCAGTGTTGACAATGTGACGGACTGACGACCTGTCCAGCGTACCCTTGTTAATTGCTGGTATGGGTTTCAGCGTCTCCACTACCTTCAATTGGACAAAGCTGTACAAAAAATGAATAAATGTGTGGTGGTTGATAGCTACATTGATCTGAATTAAGATTTATAGTACCAGAATGTGGAAACAGTAGTTGTTTGAAGACTGTATAGCCCTTAGTTAACAAGCCCACGTTGAAGACAAATTGACCGCAAAACAGCATTTTTGTTCCCTTTTTTTTCCAAGTACACCTTCATAAAATATGAAAGCATTTACATCTAAACATGACATATTGACTTCCAACAATTACAGTGAGTTCAAATAAGACACAGCTCCAGGCAAATGACATTTTAATGAGTGTATTTTGACCACAATATAACCTTCAGCCTCCAAGCTAAAACTTAGTCTCATTAGTTGAAAAGCAGTACGTTGGGAACTGACATTGTTCTGTCATAAAATGCCCTTGCCATCTCCAAACTCACAAAGACAAACAGATAGAGCCATAACATACATTAATAATAGAAACGAGAGACAGAAAGCCAAATGACTTGTTGACCTTTCCATGCTGTCATTAAAAAAAGGACAAAAGTTACATTTAATCTATTTACTGTATTCATGTTTGGTTTATGCAGTAAACGTTTTCAGGCATGGTTTCTCAGAGACTGCACATCTTAGAAAACAATGCACAAATTAGATAAAATAAAATTATATAAATACATTTAAAAAGGTATTAGCTAAAGTATTCTCAAAGATAGCGCAAATTTTCCTTTACATTCTGTCCCAAAAAAGTCTCCTCACATTTTAACCTTTGATCCAGAGCTGCAGACCAGTTTGATTAAAGCTGGCTGAACGTTTGGCCTTCAGGTTTGCATTATAAGAAACGGTGGTTTACTAAACGTGCTTTTTTTTTCCTGTGCATCTTTCATGTCTTTTTTAGACCTAATTACCTTTTGATCCCGCTGCTTAGTTTAATCAGGTAACCTTTAGTGACATGGGTTGTGTCCAGCTGCCACACAGCACCATTTCAACTCATTTAACACGCCAGTAGAGTAAAGACTAATACCATCGTGTCTGAGCAAAACCATTTGAAGCTTTAGGTCATTTTTGTGTAGGGTAAGGGTCACAGGATTGCTCTATCTGGGAGGTGCAGGTCTCTAATTATGAATGCTCTAGTGACGGGTCAACTATAAAACTGCCACTAGTCACTGTTGGAGGCTCAATAACCCATTCTCTATGAGCACTCTCAGTCCTTCATTCCTTTATTGTAGTGAAACAGGAGCTAGAGTTGAGCTGGGTAATGTTTCTACCTTTTCTAAAACTCTGTTATTTTTAACCAAGGGACTCTATAGTCACTAAAAGATGTGGTAGAAATGTTGTACTTAAAGCCAAAACACCTTTATCTGAAAAGGTTATGAGGGATTTGAGGATTTAAAACTATATGTCTCGTATAGTCAAATTAATATCTGCTGTACAGATCTGGCAACCCCTCCTGGGGATGTCTCACACCACAGGGGAGGACTGCAAAATGCAGTGTAGTAGTTTTGCTTTTCTTCTGTGTTTTTAACATAATTAGCACATGCTGTCATGGCAAATGTACATAGATGAACTGCCTTGCCCCCTCAGTACAACTTGGAACAGGTTAAATTTAAGCTTGAACCTTTGACCCACCATTTAAGATGATGTAATGTCTCTGCTGTGTTATTGAAGGCATTTTACTGGTGTGGTTTTGAACAAGTGAATAAGAAAAGAAAATCCATATGAAGTTGTGGTGTGTAATCATCTTCACTTGGAGGAACATTTCTATGGAAGAATTTTAAGGAATAGTTTAATAACTATGGAGGAGGGATCATGCAGGCTATGACCTGCAAAACCACCAGACACTGATTTACATCTTATGTAGATAGTGCCTAAAAAAATATTGTGCTCTTTAAAGTATTAAATGACTCAATATATTTGGGATAAAAGTTACTTTATTCATCCAGCAGAGCTCTAAAAACTTGCAGGATCAATAACAAGAATCACACGAGCGAGAACACATCCATGTTCAGCAGTCAGACCACTGATGCAGAAAACCCAAATCAGGCAAAAATCACAAGAGATATTCTGATCAGAGGCTCTGCAGGAAAAAACGGCTGGGTTAAGGAAATACCAGTCCCAGGTATAAACAAGTAAATAAATAAACAAACATGTAAGCTAAGGCGTCTGGCCCTACAGTTTGATAGTGACCAAAGTTCTGTATGCTTGGTGGGGATCAGTTTTCCTCTATTTATTCAAGGTTAAATCTGCTACTCTGGCTGTCCTGTGAAAACATAAGTCAGTTTCTCTATTTCTAATGAAATCATCTGCATTTTTACATACGTGCCATTACAGGATGTCACAGATATATTTCTGAATGTATCATTGCTTTATAATAATAATAGTTAAAATCCGAGGCAATTTTGTTGCTACTATTGTCACACAGTTTAAAAAGCAAATTGAAAAAATCAGCAACCACAATTATTTTACAATTCAAGTCACCTAAATGAAAAAGTTAAAAGTTCACATTGTATCACTTTTTTTTGTCTATTTAGATAAGAATAAGAACTAACTGCACATTTCTCTTGACTCTTTTGGTTTATGTTTGCTTTCACATTCACCTGTTTGAATAAGTTTTCCCTCTTAAGCATACTTAACCACACAACAAGTAGGTTCCTGGTACAATCTTACCTATTCTCTTTTTGTGCATTCAAGTTGTCTTGGAAGTCATCATTGTTTTTTTTTTTTAACCAAACCTTATGAATTGACCTTGAATTTACAAACTGGGAAGTTTATGTTACGGATATTGCAGAGAACCATGCATTACAGATTTAGAGAAAACTACACCCAGGAACATGCATAATCCATTTTTTTTTTTTTACATTTTTCTGTTTTCTCTGCATCAAGTTTTGCTTGTAAACAGCACAGTTTGCAAGTCATCAAATGAAATTGGCTGGTGTTCAAATGATTAGGATTAAAAAGATTTAAACATTTGGTGGCATCTCTTATAAGAACTCCAATGTCACAAGAAAAATAAAATGTATACAAGCAATAAATATTAAAGTCCAGCCTGTATTAAAACTAGTGTGGGTGTGTTGGAGGGCTCACGCTTGTTCACTCCAGGGGTGGAAGTGAGGAGTCAGAGATCCACTGGTCAGTCTTGAAAACCCGCTGCAGGTGTTTCTTTTCAGATTTAGTGTAGCTAACATACGCCACTGTACATGCATAGGATAGGACACACTACTATGTATCGGCAAAGGTTTTCAGCAGAGGTGAAGGGACCTTATTTTCCTCAGGGTATAAAAGATGCTGCTAAGATCTTTTTTAATACTGTCCAGCCTGAGTTCTAAAGTTTGTGTCCTGTTCTACTTCTTCCACATTAATGCTTAGCATGCAGTGTGATCCTCATCCTCTAGGATGAAGAAGTGCCTACCTTGAAATGCTGCCACCTGTTAGACAGATTAGCCTGCCTTAGCTGGGGCAGGTGGAGGGAGCATCGGGGGTTATGTTTCTGGGTTTTAAATGTGGCAGAGAGAAGTGTGGAGGACGATGGGATGGCTTTGTCTGTGGATCTGTGGAGACCTATAGGCAAGCTACTGTTTATCAAAGTTGGCTTGGTAGGCGTTTATTTGCTGTTCATGCATTTCACAATCACCGGCGTCAGCGCCACATGCCGCTAATCATTCAAACCTCAGGTCACAGAAGATTTTGACACAGGAATATTGATGGCAAATTTCAGGCAAGCAGGTACTCTTACTTACAGCAAAGAGCAGTTGACAATGTTAGTCAATACTTCAGCAAGCTAATGATCCAATGATTTCAGAACCCTCCATGGTAAACTATCCAGTCTGAATCCTTTTGATGTCATTGGCTATTTTGGAGGTGTCTACTCATTCGGAGTAAGTACCATTGAATGCCAGCTGCATGGTAATGACATCAACTTCTTCATCACCAGAGACAGAATTATAGGACAATTGGAAAAAAATCATTATCATGTGGGTTTTGTGTGTTCTCACTGTCCCTTCCTTTAAAAGAAAATGCATGTTAATTGACTCCAATCATGTGGGTGAGTGACCTAAAGCAGGTACAGAAAATAGACAGATGAATAAATCTGCAACATATTTAGTAGAAAGTGGAATTAGATAAGGTATGTTGCTGTTCTATTCAAACATTGCTCATTTATGTCATTGGACCTTTAAGAAATCAGCAGGACCACTCTTGTCATATGGACCACCCCTCTCCCAAACAGTTTTGTGTCTAAAACACCATTATAGTAAATGAGGTATTATAATAAATGCTTTTCAATATTGCTGCAAAATCCTTGTCACCACTGGTAGATAGTCTTCTAGGGACTGAGACATTCCCTGCCCTCCTGTCTTTAAGTCCTAGATTTTGATCAAATCAAACTTTCACCATGCAAAAAAAGAAACAAAATCCAAAACCAGAGTGCAAAAGACTGGAATATTTTTTAAAGATTATTCCTTTAACTCTGAGCTATGAGGTGGGAAACTCAAAAACGCAGAAGATTATTTTAAACCAGATTTTAAATATTATTAATTTTATAGAGTTGGACTTTCTTCCCACTAACAGTGAGCAAAAAAACCCAAACAGAACTCTTAAGGTCTTTTCAATCATCACAGCGATCCATACTGCACAGTGTGACCGGAGTCACTTTCAAGTTATAACACAAAAAGGAAAAAAAGAAAGGAATAGAAATACAGCTAAAAAAAAAACAAAAAAAACAAAACAACCATGAACGCTTCAAAGGTAAACAAAAATAATTTAAAGCTCACCATTACTTCCATATTCTGCTGTGGCTCTTGAAATCCATGGACAGTCAATTTGCGAAGCACTGATTCAGACAGAAAAACATAAAGAAAAAGTACACAAGATAATTATCAGGGAAATCCATTAACGGTAAATAAGGTCTATTATATTCACTTCCTATACATTGTTTTTTACACAATAAAAGCTCATATGAATCATTTTAGCAGTTTACTACCTGCCCCATTAATTACATTATAATAACTAAAATCATGTGAGAAGAAAATTAACCAATTGATTTTCTTCCCATCGATAGTTGGTTGCTGCAAATCCTTTGAATGATGATGTATATGTGTGAACGTGAGGATGCTTTTGCCTGTGAGTGTGCGGTTGTTGCCACCTTTAAGAGAGAGCAGAGTCCTCTCCAGCGAGCCGAGCGCTGCAGCATCGTCTCTGGCATAGATTTGCTGGAGGAAGCAGTCAGTATGATGACTCCACAGGGAGCATGCAAAGCTGTAGATGCCTGACGCCAGCTGTCAACACACATAACATTACAGTAAGTAACATCAAATTATTCTTTTTTGAAAAGGCCTTTATGGAAATTTTTCCTGCAAATGTGAAACAAAAAAAGCCATTTACATGCAATTTACAAACAGCACCTCTGATCTCTCATCACAACTCTGAATGCTGCCACATGCGGAAATATTCGGATGACACAGCCGTTGTTGCGAATATGAGGGGAAACGAGGAGGGAGAGTAAAGGAAAATGGTGAATAACTTCACAGAGGGAGGAACCAGTTATGACTTAATACCTTTAAAAAGTAAAGACTTGATGCTGGACCTTTGGAATAGGCTCTCCTTCTCCACAACCTGTCGGTACTGTGAGCTGGGCTATCGAGACCAGTGTTTCCAACTTCACAGTAAGAGTATATTGGCAAACCTAAAAGCCATTTTCCATAACCAAATTGTTTACATTGGATGATACAGCGAAGAGGAATAATGTCGTGGGAGAAGCAAGGTTCATTGAGAACAAGTTTAAGAGGCATGCTTTCATGTCAATCTCCAAAAGTCTGCATTACTCATCAGATGAAGTCCCAAGTTTGTGCTAGTTCAGAGATGGTAACTCTGATCCTCAAGTTGCAAGCTGCAAGTGTTAGGAATTCAACATCGGCAGTAAGCTGCTGCGGATGTTTTATCAGTCCATGGTTCTTCCTGTGTGCTGGTGCAATTGTACCATCAGGAGGAGCACAGCTAAATAAAATAATTGAAAAGGTAGGCTCAGAGGCAGTGATAGAGCACAAAATTCTGTCCAAGTTTTAATCCAACGTGAGCAACACCACAAATCCTCTGTACTGTCAGCAGTAAAGCTTGTAATATCCACATCTACTCCACAAGAAGCAAGAAATTTCATCTTGCTCTCAAGGCAGCAAAAATCATGAAAAAAGTATTTTTTGTTTTGTCAATTCATACTCATTGAGATGCTGCCTCGGTAACAAGGCAGGGATTACTGCAGGGGCTGTCTCTGCTTTTATGTACAATGAACATTTTCAAAGGCAAAACTTTTGTCTGTGGCAGGTTGGGTTCTGTACATGACTGGGTTTGTATCTTTAAGACCATGTGTGGATACGAATATTCATATGTTCTCACTACATTAGATCAGCTATTTTAGTAAAACTATCCGTTGTGTCTCACTATGGGAACGCTCTGAGCGTGACCTCATCAGAAGCACTTATTACACTCTCCCAGCCAGGATTGGCTGGGGCATGTCTGCAAGTGCCAGGCAGGGTAAAGACCCTCCCCCTATAAAAGGTGGTGCAGGTGGATGAAGTGCCATTATTTGATCTCCTTATTGATTTTAGAAGTGTATTTTCTTGTTTTAATAAATCTATTTATTGTGTGTAGGTCTTTATGGTATGCAAGAGCAGTCAGGTGTATATATTTTCTTTTAGAATATTAAAGTTTACATTATCTTATACATAGGAAAGTAAGAGCCAGTGATCCAGTGATAAAAATAAAGTCAAATAGGGACCTTCAAGTCGCAGGTGGAGTTCAGCTGTGATTTAGCTTCCTAATGCAGTCAATTTCAATTTCCTTGCAGACACAAAATAAAACAACTAGGAAAGCTCAAGGCCAGTAGCTTACTTTATTTAATCTGTCACAGTTGTGGGTTTTTCCCAAAACAACAGCATAAAAGAGGCAACTGGCTAATCTCACTAACACACAATCATCAATAACACTTGATGTTACAGCATTTCAATGTGAAAACACTAGGAAATAAAACATTTAAAATTTAACAGCTTTCAACTGTTAAGTGGTGCTAAAATTACATCTTTGCTATGAAGTTAAAGCCAAAAAACGTAATAAATGACAAGAAAATCTAATTATTTTTCAAAAATAATTATAGATATAGCCATTATTGAATGTATGAAAAAACAAACAAACAAAGCCAAGCAGCATCAGAGATCAACTAAAGAATCAAGTAGGGAAAAACCTGAGGACTGGAGAAGTTGGTGATGAGTGTCTGTTAAATGAGAAATCCCTGCTTTGACAGCACAGCACAGGCTTTGATATATTCTTTAGAAAAACTGCAAGATTGGCAAGTTCCTCTTTAGAGAGATTTCTCTAGAGCTTGCCACTTTCTATTCCTTAGATCTCAGACTAATCCAATTTATGGAAGCTGAAAGTGATGAGCCAAGTTCAGGAAACAATTTCATATTTTTCTGCTTTTCCTGTCGTCCCCGGTCTCGCTTTCATGCCTTACCACTTCCTCTGATGTAAAAGAAACATTGTGTCTCTTAACAGTCATTATGAGATCAAACTTACTTATAATTTTACTCTGACAAAAGCAGGACTGACCTCATCAGATTAGAAAAAATAATTAACCCTGATAAAATATACTTCATTCATCCAGACTGGCAAATGAGCCTCTTGATTTCCCAAATCTCTCCGTTTTTTTTTTTGCTATTTTAATCCATATATTTTTAATGAAAAAATGTGCTGTGCCATATTTCTGCACCGGCAGAGTAATTGAAAGCAAAAATGACTGATTGAAATATACATCCTTCTAAACAAACACAATGAAAGCCACAACGTTCAACTTTTTTATTGTACAGAAAATTATACATTTTTTTCATTATTATAAATAATCAAAATAAACAAATCATTAACCTCTGATTTAAGGGGTTAAAATCTTTCAAATAACTACATAAATGGTTGCTTTGATAAGAACAGAAGTTTGTTGAGGAAGAAAAAAAGATCAAATATGGATATATGGTTCATTGATGGCAGTGAAAGAAAACTATACAAGTTTAACTTGAAATACTTTTGAATAGACGAATGGAGTAAATATAAAATTAAATGATTAAAACAATGAAAATATTAAACCTAAGCCAACAACAGTGTCATCAGAGGACTACATTTAGAATATGAAAAGGTAGTGTCCAGAAGCCACAAAACCCTTATCATTCTGTTAGCAGCACAAACATTTCCTTTCAGTTTGTAAATGACTCACTAAGCAGCTTTACTAATGTTTGCCAACAGACAACAGTAACATATGACTGTCTAAACTATTACCGTCTTGATCAGTTGTGCTGAGGCAGATACTTTTTAAAGATTAATATAATTCCATGAGGTAGACTAAAATCCATGATGGTAACCTGCACTGAGCAACATTTTAAGAACTAAAGGATGAGCTAGAACCACAAATCCCCAAACAAGCTAATGTGGTTCCATCATGCCCCCTAACACAAACCTTATAGTCAAAACTTCTGATAAATAACTAAGACATTTGGACACATTTGGATATAAAAAAAAAAAGGTTTGATGAATTACTGCAGCATCATTAAAGAGATGAACAGTGCATCGGAGAATCCAATATTTTTCTACCCTTTGGTAAAGGCATCCATCTGAAATGCTCTGCAGTTATAAAGCTCTGTATAGTGAGCTTCTTTTTACAGCTGCAAACAAAGATTAAAGAGTCAAATATCAATACAAGTAAATAACTTCCTGCTTCAAACTGATTTTCTATTTAGCTCATATCAAAGCCACTCAAGCAATCATGCAGATGATTTTCCTGAAATGCATCCTTCAAAAACTACAGACAGATATGCTTAAAAGAAGGCCATGCAAATACTTGGTACTGACTCATAGGACCACAGGGTACAGCTGAAATTACCAGGAAAGCATCACTTTGTTAACATTCTTTTTTTGTTTTTAGGGTGGATGGCTACATGTAACATACATTTAGTATTTCTTATAAAGTAGACTAAAACATTCAATTGTAAAAAAATGCAGAGTAGTGGGACACGCTAATCTTTTAACCAGCTTTCAATTTTAAGATATCAAATCCAGACAGGGTGTTCTTCTGTGTTACAAAATTGTTGTCTTAAAAGTGTTGAAAACTTTGAAAGGAAACTAAGCTTCTTGGAATGAGTGCACTAATGAACATATTTACTATGCCATTGCAATCTATTACCAGTTTGCCTTGTGTTAGCAACTGTCATCCCTTTCATCTAGTTGCCTCTGTCCTAAGCCGTCATCACAAATAGCCTTTTAAAACAGCTGAATTCCCAATAAGACCATTCTTCTCATTTACATATTTCTCTGTCTCTGTAATCGGACAATGGAAATACACAAAGCAACAGCTATGTTGTGCATTCAGACGTATTTTTCATGGAAGTTTATGTGCACCGTTTATCAGTTTAGGCCATCAATCACTAAAGAAAAACCTGTAAAATGTTTACTTGCTGCACATAAGCGAAACCACTGAAACTCAATGGGCAGTGATGGAGACTCTCCTGCAGAAACAGGAACAAGCAAATGAAAAAGATCAAGATCAAGGAAATCCCCAAAGGCATGACTTGGTGCTTCTCATTCTGCAGTGCTACTTGCATTTGTGTTCTGTGTTCATAGCAACAAAGACAAGATATAATACAGATTCAGTATCCAACCAAAGCATTATCATGAGTTAAAGGAGGGTGTTAGGCAGAGTTAAACTCGACAGTCGGGATATTATCCAAGCATTCGACTTTAGTGGAACTACATGCTGTCAGATAAACCAGCTGGAATAATAAATAGGTTGCTTGAGGAGATAAATTCCACTGCAGTCAGAACATAAAACGCTTTTTTAGTTTTTTCTTCCTTTCTTTTTTTTTTGTCTTTAAAGGCAGGACCGTGTTCAGGGGCACACTATCCAGGATGAAACAGGGAGAATCTATGAATACATCAGAATATGTCCTCCTGGGATCAAATGTTAGATGAATGCCAAAGGCAGCAGGAGACTTGCTGAGAAGAAAGAGGAAATATTGGAGAAGTCTGACCTCAAAGACACTACAAATTTCCACTTTGTCAAATAAGTACTGTTTAACAGTGGGAAGACCAAAATGATTGCTAAAAGTGTATCAATTCATTCCTTGTCCTTGAAATCAGTCACAGTTAACATTGCACTCTGTAAACCTTCAGAAGTTGGTAAAATCAATTCAACACTATTCCCCCCCAGCAATCTAGCGTTCAGTACGTACACCATTATCTCCTAATGTAGTCAACATAAATCCTTTTGTCTTGATAATAAGGACTAAAGAGAAAGGCAAGCACAAGAAGAAGACATCATTTTTTACATCTGACAGGCACATTTTAATTAAGGCACGTGTTCTGACCGTAACATTTCTACAGTTCATTGAGCCCTGCAGGTAATCTATTGATGTTTAAATCATTTATGCTGCAGGAATAAAAATCTGCACCTGCCAGTCAATTGTAGCACTCTTTCCTCCAATAATCATCACAAGTTTAGCACTTTCTGCATATATTGTTTTCAGCATCATTTTGGATTTACATTTTCTTTTCTCTACAGAACTGGCTTGTTTTAAATTGTGACACCAAAGCCAAGGTTCACATTATGATGTTCAATCAACATTAATGTAAAAATACAGTTATCATTTTTATTAATCTTTTTGCTCTTTATAGGCACAAAATGTTTTAATTAAGTCTGAAACACTTTTCTGTTGCTGTAATCAGGTGAAGGCTTCAGGGAGGTAAATAACAACATTGCATGGTAGGTTAAGCATTGATGCTTGTATTGTATTATTGTATTGCAATGACAAAAATAACTACAAACAAAGCAGCAGAAATAGGTATCCAAAGTTAAAATTCAATTTGAAAAAAGGATGTCTTATAGTGAAATGTCTCCGCACTGATTAAACAGAAATCTAAAGTGAGCCACAGGCCTCAGATCCTGATATAATGTGACAGAGATGAGAGATCACTGCATAGGTCATTCAAAGTCAAGTCATGAGTGCATCATTTATAGTAAAATGTGCAGAACTTAATGGGGCTTGGATCTTCTTTGTTTCAAGCTGTGCCTAAAGGCTAAAATCTTGGCAGAATGCCCTTGACTGACATCCAAGTTTTTTTGTCTTAGTCGCTGTTTCTACTGTCCAATGAGACATTACATCCAAGTTCTTCCTCTTCTCTCTCAGTCTGTTTTATCATTCTATTCTAATAACAGTTTTATTTTACTAAAGATGTAGATTTTTTTAAATAATAGTAAATACATAGTAAAAGTGTTTGCTGTAATTTACTTCCTTCCTCTTATCATGAAAGATTCACACATTTCATCTCTCATCACAGCTGCACTCATATACACACTCCCAGCAATGCAAATAAATCTACCGCTATGCAGGATAATCATGCTTGAGTCATGCATAATAGCAGATACACGTACACGCTGTCGTCACAAATCTACAGAGCAGCTAAACAGCATCTCCTACAGACAAAACATGAAACTGAAGAGAGCAAGTCTCATAATGTTACTGACGATCTACATCAGGGGTGCCCAAGTCCGGTCCTCGAGATCTACCATCCTGCAACTTTTAGATGCAACCTATTCTAACACACATGAAT
>JBAMIG010000012.1:8968771-8983964 GCA_037177335.1 Kiunga ballochi
TTACTGAAGCAACTAAGAAAATTTAAATAATGCCAGATTAAAAAGGAATTTGGATTTTAAAATGAAAAGCCATTTACTGAAATAATGCAATGCAATGGTGTCATTTTCTCATAGAAATCTACGTGGGTGGTATTCGATGCAAACAAAATGTCATCCCCTGCTGACCATAAGAAAGAATGCTGATTTAAGGCATTTCAACCCAGAGGCAATGTCCATCAATTATTTACAGTTCAAGGTTGAAGGAGTAGCACTGTGGAAAAGAATGCACATCTAAAAGGTCATAAGAAAAACACTGAAATAAAGTCTGTTTCACACTGATATTCTTTATATCATGCTGTTTAACAGATGTATTTAGAAAGCCATATTTTATATTTTACTTTTCTTTGCATTTATAGATAAAACAGAGAACCACATGTCCTACATCCCACTTACATTGACATATTTATATACCTTTAATTCAAATAGCTGTTACCAGAAAATTATTACATAATCAGCCAAACTGTTACACAAGCTATGTTTTGGGTTAGTGAGCTTACATCTCATATACTCAGCTTAAACTGTAAAAATCTAGACTGACGCCTGTATTTTAATGCCAAACTGAAACAAAAAAAACTAAAGAAAATAACTTTGGTTTAAGTTTTTCCTCTGAATAGATGAGTTGTTGAGGTTAGCTATACCGAGCAGATTCTGAGCTCATTTATTTACAAATCTCAGGACATAAAAGTGGAATCTTATCATACGAGTCTGGCCGAGACAACAAACCAATATTTTACTTAAATGTCTGAGAAATTTCCCTTATAAATTTGACAGTGGATTGATTTTTACATCCCTCCTGCAAACTGGCAAATCATATTTAAACTTTCTGCAAATGAATCTTAATAAAACAGTTGAAATGAAAATTGAGTGAAGGGCTCTAGAGACCAAGAACTACAATAAGCTTAAATTGTGTCATCTAGTAGCTCTGAATAATATGGAAGGAAAAAAAGAAATCAAATCACATCTTTTCTGTCAAATTTCCCTCCAAGGTTTGACATTTATTCATCAAAATTCCAGCTTCCCTTCATCACAGTTAAAGGTTTTTTACAAGGTGGAAGATTATGATGAGATAAAATCAAAATATGACTCTAATATTCAAAGGCAGGGAAACAAAATAGTGACATGAATAACTTCATATACAAACTGCACGAAGCACCATGTTGTCAAAATACAAAAACCACATTTCCTTTAGAACAAGTTTACATTTTTCTTGCTATAAAAACAAGAGTCTGATGTCATTTATCTTATTTACACCAACGCATACACCAATTTCCCGCTCTGTGTGCTTTCCGTATTACACAAGCCGAGTTTCGCCCGTCATAGGAAAACACAGATAAAGACTGCAGCAGACAGTAGAAAATGTTACTTCAGCAAATTGATAATAAGTAGAAAACAGCGTGTTGTTGGTTATTTTCTTTTTTAACGTTTCCTAAGAGGTGAAGATAGAAACACTCATGTTATGCTGAGAACTGCATGTCAATCTCAGACACAAATAATCATAATCATTGTAGGTATTTGAGAGCTACACTGCAACTTTAATGGATGAAGATAAGTTGGAGCACATGTGTCAAACTCCGGTCCTCGAGGGCCGGTATCCAGCAGGTTTTGCTGTTTACCTGCACTAACACACCTGATGCAAATCAAGTAGATCAAAATGCTTCATGTCAACCTATTAAGTAATTTCATTCAGCTGTGTCAGAGCATGGAGACAACAAAACAAAAAACCGGCCCTTCATGGACCGACTTTGACACCCCTGAGTTAGAGGAAGCTGAAAAAACGGCAAAAAAATGTTAGCTTTTTTTCAGTCCAATGATTTAGATATGAACATCCAGTTACTCTGATTCATTCTCATCAATTACACTTTCTCACTCAAACTACTGGGTGGGGTCTGATCAGCACAGACATTAGTTGGTAGAGTTCCAATCCCCACGGTGGTCCCAAAATATTTTTAAGGAGCGAGATCAATAAATATAGCCAGTCTCCATTTATAAAAACAAAACAAAAAGAGCTGTTTAGCTGCTCTAAAGGATGTTTAAATAAGGTTTACGCAGATTAATCTGTGAAATCTGTTATAAACAACAGTTAGTTATTACTTGAAGAGCATTAAAATCCAAATTTAGCAATATCCCAGTGAGCAAAGTTGACTTTTGGTATATGGGTGCTTTGTCATCTCTGTGAAGATAATCCATCAAAATAACTTTATTGTCCTTATTTATGAGGATACCAAAAATTTGCAGCCTTACATTTAGGAGAGCTGATGACCCGAGCTACCCAAGCCTGGGCTCTCACATCTCACATCAATTTGTGCACAAAGAGGGAAATTACATGGGACGAGGTGGGAGGGACAAATGGCAGTCAAGTTTGATAGATATATTATTGTCCAATTAGACGACATTTAGTTTGAACAATATGTTAGTTCAAACTGGATGGCTTATTTCAGTCCTGTCCGTTCCACAGATGACAAGGTTTTTTTCTATCTTTGTGTTAAAGCATTTTATTAATTTATGCCGTCAGCCTGTGAAGGGGATTTTAAGCAATACAATAAAAGATGCTCTTGGAAAAAAAATCTCCTGCACAGTCATTAACTGAGATCTGAACTTTAATATTTACAGCAAATCCACTCAGTAAAACGACCCATTTTAACTTCGCCAGGACTGTTTTCTGTCCTTTGTGTCCCTTGTCTTAATGTTTTAGTCATTTATGGACAAAAAGAGTCCAAGTGTTACAAGTAAATGAATTGTGCCTATTTGCATTTTTTATTGCTATTTTAAATCAATTAAGTTTTTTATCCTGATCATACTTTACAAAAGCAGTTTTTTTTGTCATCTGTGTTCAATAAACATTTAGTCAAAAATATTAATGATGGAAGAAAAGCGGCCGTGCATTTCTTAGTGATAAAAGGGAACGCTTTTTCTTTTCTATTTCACTAAAGCTCTAAGCTTCTGCAAAGCAGTGACAACCTCTTGTGAACACACACCTGTCCTGATTTCCTTTCTTTGTTTGTATAGCATACAATAATAGCTGAAGCATGCAGCGTTAGTCACTTTTCTGTGTGTATGACCCTTTATTCTTCAGCACCAATCAGTCCCCAGCTGTCTGCCACACACAAGCTTTTATTTTGTTGCAGTGATTACAGGTATTTTGTGAAACTGCCAGGATGAATTGTCATTGATGATCAGAACATATAACACTTCTACCTTTCCTTTATCAGGCTGATTGTAATTTAATCTATTCTAAACTCATCTAATCTCTACACTTTACTACAAAATGACAAACATCACACTCCTTCCCTTATTGATTAGAGACAGCTGAATTATTTTCACTTTGATTTCAGGCCTCACCAGAAGGACAGAATAGAAGCCGGGCTGAGTCTCCCACTGCCGGAGTTGCTCTTCTGCAGGTTTTAGCACAGCTGTGTCCTGACTGGTAGCCTGGGTTAAGGTATGCAGCACCACCGAACTGGCGCTGTCCATATCCATAACTGGATATATCTGCAGGAGGATGTTGGAGAAAAAGAGGAAAAGGCAAAAAATTGTATTTGACTTTTCTCTCTGTGAAATGTTCTGGTTCACTTCGAGAGAGAAAAAGACTCAACAGTTTCAACACGTGCAAAAACTACAGAATAAACATGAAAAGAAAGCCGTAGGAGTCAGTTTAAAAATGTCAGACTGAGAAATCTTCACCTTTGTTTTACCTGGCTGTATTATTTCTACCTCCGTTTCATTATAGATCGAGCAGCGCTGGAATCAGTGTCAAACAGAAAGAAACAGATTTTTTTGAATAAAGAGAAGCCTATCTAGCAGCCGATCATATATGTCCCAGATATTACCCCCCACCCACACACACTACACCGCTAAACAGGTTTTCAGTCTGGCATACCCAACTTCTTCTCCTCTCTGCTTCACATGAAGTCATTTATAGATGGAATAATAAATTGCTGCATAACCAGGCCAACACCAAGATCATTCATTCTGATTTAGGAGCTGTTTGAATAAATAGATATCAAGGGATGGAAAAACAAACACATTACATGGTTGGTTATTTCGCCTCACTAAACAAAGAAAGGATGAAAAGCAAAAATAAATATCTGACATTGCTGTGTTATTTCACAATGTGGGAACTATAAAAAAATACTTTATTCAGATGCCAATTATATTTACACAAAATATATGATGTTTTCTTCTTAATTATGCTCAAACAGGTAGGACAGAAAATATTGATAATGCTGTGAGTGACCTCTGCTTTCAGTGAGATTAATGAGAGGGGAAATATTGAGCAAGGCTGCCACCTACAGTCCAGGAATAAATTTCAGTTGCATGAAAAATAAAAGTTGCTTCTGAAGAGCATGAGCAGTACAGCTATGTCCTTCTCCTAACGCTGATAAAATAATTACACCGGTTCACAAAAAGTACATACGCATTAAATTCATTTAAAATAAATGTAATTTCTGTTCACTGTAATGTGAAAAAAAACCTACAGCTTCAAGTTGGATCTAAAGGGAATATTTTAAGCTATCCAGTGAGCTTTGTTTTTCCATTTTCTAACTTTTTTTTTTAAGCGTGTTGATACATATCCTATGTTCTTGTATCTGCCCGAAGCTGAAAGTTAATTCAGTTTAAACACACGGATCAGTTGCAGCACTAACACCTTTTGACAGATTAATAGAATAGTAGTAATAATCTCCTTATAACGATACTCTTCGGGGTAACCTAAGTGGTAATATTACACTACTTGGATACAACAGGCACACTCTCTCCTTGTAAACAGGCCTCTTATGCAACACAATGTGCACTGCCAGACTTTACAGTAGCACTATGTAACTTCCTGGCCTTAAATATTCTTTCTAACGGTAACATTTATTATAAACATTCCTGGAGCTGTCGTTGCCCAACAGTGCCCTGAGACTGAGAAAGGCTGTGAGCACTTTGCACCTTCTGCTTCCAGAACGCTGCATCAAATTACAGCTCAGCTTTGATTTACACCAGGGATGAGAGACCTCTGCTCTTGTCCTAAAGTGTATCCCTGGTTCAACATACCAGATTCTGATTAATGAATTACTGCCCCAACCTTGATAAGCTGTTATATCCATTTAATTAATCAGGTGTGCTGGACCAGGCATGCATGGAAAACTTGCAGAGTTACGGCCCTGGAGAACTAGAGGTCATCACCCCCGCTTTACACGCTACATTGCAAGCTGCCAGCACATTATGGGTTTTGAATACACACAGTAGCTGATTCAGCACAGAAACTTAAGACGTTATCAGAGGAAAATAAGGACAGTAAGGAAATGAGCAACAGATAAGACCAGTGTCAACATTAGGCTTGCAGGAAGGGTGCAAGACGGATCCTGTACTAGCTAAGACTCACTGAGGAAATCTGCCAAAGTTCAGTAATGCGTTTATAAAACAGCTTTTAAAGGTTTTCTGAAAAAAATAAAGATTTTTTAAACCTTCTGAGAATCATAATATTTTAGTTGATATAGTTTAGTTTTGAGACCAGTATTAATGGCTTGGCCACCATCTGTATCCTGAATGTTTTACAAGCAATCTTAAAGATGGGTTCTTCTTTTGGGTTTGAAAAGTGAATCAGTCAGTGCAGACATATCAGCTTTTGAGCTAAATTTTATGAAAGAGATTAATCACACCAAATGCTGAGTGAAATACATCTGATTGAATATAGATACCTAACAATTTAAAGCCCAACTTTAACAACTGGGCAGAAAGATCCTTTTTTTTATTATTTGGAGTCTTTATTTGGCCCAACAGAATGTGAAAATCATTTAATAATTTTTTTAACCATTATGATGTGACAGGCCAAAATTATTGTGCTGTCATCTTCTGCTCTCTCGTGTTCCCCAGGGTTCAGGAGACCAGTATCATATTGTGTCAAACACAGTTTTAAGTACAGTTTATACTATAAAGAGAGGCAAAATGTCTCAGAAACTGAATGTCTAGTATGAAATACTTGGCTTCATGGGGTTACACACCTTGAGACAAGTAATCAGTGGTAATTTAGACCAATTCAACTAGACTTCCAACAAATATTAACTAGGAGAACCAAAACAATGACAAAAATTTTGATATACTTTGAAAATCAGGTGTTGACGTAGAAAAAATGCTAAAACTACAGTTTAAAAAATTTTTACATTTGAATTAAATTAAATCTTAGTCGATTCGATTTACATTTTTGGCATGTACTGGGCGCTATTTCACACTGAAAATCCACCCTCTCACAATATTTTAGAAAATAATAAACCAATTCAAACACAGGAGAGAAATACAGTTTGAGATCCATTTAACGCATTAGAATAGATCCGCCTGTGTTGCGTATTAAAGGAAATTATAGAATTTCAGGATAATTTCACAATCTCCTCCTGCAAAAACTCCACTGAATGCATGCTGGTGCGACAAACAACAGTTTCACAATCCTGAACCAGTACCTACAACTGGCTGCAGTGTAATACAACCCTTATTTACATAGCAAAAAGAAAAGTGAAAGAGAGTTGCCCTCATCCTTAACTAATAAGATTAATTCAGCAGAGAGGGCTATAAATGCAGCAGAACCTTGACTGCTAAAACCCAAACGGTGCAACAGCAGAGGGATAAAAAGGTATATGGTACACAAATAACTGTCATATTTTGCCATTAGGTTTTTTTGCACTATTTTACATACTGAACGTAGAAATTAAAGCATATTAAAGTCAAGAATAAAATATTCAGCCTTTAATAAGACAGACATAAACAGTGACAATATATGTTACTGCAGATAGATTACTATTCATTACTGTATTAAAAACTGTTCATCTATATATGATGAGGAGGGCTGATTTTAAGGTTGAGATGAACACCCTATTCATTAAACCCATATCTAAGTTATATGAAACTAAAGAGTCAAAACAGATTGATTAATTGTGGATGGATGCTTGGAACTTGATTGTTTTCATGTGTTGCTTTTATAGAAGTTCAGTACAAAACCAGACATTAATATGATTCCTTACATCCTTACACTCCTGCCTATTATTCTGTTTCACTTCTTTACACAGTGGCTAAAGTTATGACCCAATCTAACTCCTTCATGCTGCATTGTCCTGAGAAGCTTCTAATGGACACTGTTGCACTTTGCAGGCTACAGCTTGAAAACAATCTATGCAAGACTGCAACTTTTGTATTTTTATTATCAACATTACACAGAGATGCATGCTTCTTTTTTGATAAATATTAGCAAATCATTTTCCTAGAGGCAAACACTTCCTCCTCCCTCGTTTGTCTTCTCTCCCTGGGCATCACCAGGCTGATGAAAATGGAGAACTATAAGGTATTGCTTTGCTATCAGATTTTACTTGAAGTATCAAGATCTAGATGTAAACACTTGAATCACTGAGCCATTTCAACTGTTGCTCCGTAGCAATAGATTAATTTCTGGTATAATCTACATCTTTTTCTCAGACTGGGTGCCTCTTATTTTGAAACTTAAAACTCATTTATTAACAGCTGCCTGCAAAATCCATTTATGTAGTGACACTTATCTTACTCTGTTGTATTTTCTACTTTTTTCACCCTTATGTGCTTAATTATTTTAGTGTTGTAGTGCAATTATTAATTTATATTTTTGTATTTGCTTGAGCAATGGCTTTGATGTAGTATTCTTTAGCTATTATTTTCTGTAAAAAAAAAAAAACAACAACCAACAATCAAGAGAGTTGCTGGAAAAAACTATACAAATAACATTATTATTAGTAGATAACTATTATTATATATTACCATATGTCTCTTATTAAAAGGGATTTATTCTTTTTCTGGACTGATAAAAATCATTGTACCAAGAAGACATACAAGGATGTTTATGCAACCACTGACTTTGCAAACTTCTCAGTAACGTCAAACAAAATTGCCTTTTTGTATTGAATATGGCATTAAAAATATGTTTATACGTTATTAATACTTTATAACTAATAAGGGACTAAATTTGATAAACAGAAATAATTCTACATCTATACACATATTGTTTGAAAGCTGCCACGCAAGTAAATAAAGTTAATTCAACATTGGACAGTTGTATAATATAAATGGCACATGATTTCATTATCCATCCAAAATACTGACAAGCTGCCATTAATAGCAGAATATATAATAATAATAGAATAACTGCAAGATTTGTTACAACCGGTCTGGTTCTGTTACAGTATACTGCAATATTTAAGCATGGACTCTTCCAGAGAAGATGGGCATTCTCTGGGTAATATCTTAAATGTACTCATAAACGTTTACACAAAGTAGGTTAGTTATAGCAAAGGGGTTCCGAACAAGCTTGCGGGTACAAATGGACTTTCGATAAGAAACCTAACTTGCTTCATTCAGCTAAAAACACCATACGAATACACTGCAATATCAGCTTATTCACACTTTGAACTAAGTAACAGAGTTCAGCATCTTTCTTACTTCAAAACAACGCAGCTAAGTTTAGACTAGCTAGCAAGCTAAACTTATACAATCCCTACACTAAGGGCCAACAACGTCAGTGATGATGTTGAATTTTTTACGTCTAGTTACAGAACAAATTGTGTTTAAAGGCGTGTATAAAACTGGACTCACCTAAAGCAAGACCGATAGAAAACAGAATCTGTGATTGTAACAGCGCTGCTGAAGCTCTGTCAAATGTAATGTAATGAGAGATGGAAACACACGCTTGTTGGAATGGCGCGGGTAGCACGACCAGCGCATACTGATGACGTAATGGGTTTGTGAGCATGCGTCATGAATGAGGGAAGCAATCCTTGTTGATCGACAGGTGATTTCGAAAGATACAGCTGGAATTATGCATTGATCATTGACTTTATACACTGTATAAAGTGTATAAATATACTATATACAGTCACGGAAGATGAGATAAAACTTCTGTAATAGCTGATTTACCTGACGACATGTGTCAAAAAGCAAAAGGAAGAGAATAAAATAAAAAATTCAGAAAAAAAATACTTTTTTGCCCAAATATTTTTTGCCGCCCATACACAGATATTCTAGAGGACCGGTGGCCTGTCCAAGGCAAGGAGCACATTTAACAGCAGCTTTAAAAGCTGAATGACACGATACAATGCAGTAACACTCATACCTATAACTAACAAAAGCTCTGCAAAGCGTAAAAGCTTTACAGTGCTCATATCTTGTTTTTCAGAATGCTAATCTATGTGCATATTCAGTACTTGTCAAAAATTGGGACACACTTTCCCATTGAAATTATTGGGAAATTGTATCCAAACATTTGACAGGTATCAAATATATGCTAGTGCTCCTTAGTGAGTGTGTGCATATTTCTGCAGATTTACAACGCTCATCTTTGTGCTCGTGTCATTTAGAAGGCTTATCTAAACGTTTTTATTATTTGACACCTTTTATCAAAATATCTGTTTATTACTAACACTCTAACTTTAATTTCATGCAATTATTGACTTTAGTTATTTCTCTTTAATGCTTTTAATGTTTTTGCGTGCGTGTGTGTGTGATGTCTAATGTGCTCTCATCTTTGAGTGTGTACTGCAAAATTCTCAGGAAGTGACTAGCCTAAATGGATAAACCTTTTTATCATGACAAAAGATTAAAAGATAGGACGACAAAAACTTTGTGTACAAATCAAAGAGTGCTTCTCTGTGTGTGTGCGTGTGTGTGCGCGCGCGCGTGTGTGATATGTTTCTAAAATGGGGAGTGTCCTCTTGTCAAGTCATTGCCTCTCTCTTTATCAGTACTAAAACACTCACATCGGACTCAGACACAGAGAGGCTCAAATCTGGCTTGTGCGTGACAGAAAATCATGGATTTGGAGCGGGTTTTTTTCTCTCTTGGCACAGTTGTTGTTCTTTATTATGGAGTAAGGCTTTTGCTGTTTAGTAGGATGATTTTCCCTAAACTGTGGTTTCCACTGTCAAAAACCTTTTTCAGCTCTATGGGAGAGTGGGCAGGTGAGTGTTTTTATGTGAATGCCTTAAGTCAAATTTGATGAAGTAATTTACATTATTAGGATCGTTTCCAAGTCATTTTGTTGCAGCATAGTTCTTGCACTTTTTTATTATTATAAACACACTTAGTCTATCCACAAAAACGATTATAATATGTGAAAACCACTTCAACAGGGTGCAAAAACGCTGATCAAACACAGATTATCTGAGATTACTGAAAGAAAGGGATATTTAGCAGCTAAAGTCCTTAAGAAAATAAATACCAGATCTGTTGTGTTTGAAATTCATCATTGTTAAACAATACTACTCTTAGAGAGCTCAAATGCATACCCAGACTTTTCTGCAGAAAGGACCTCTTCATACTCAGAGCACCTCAGCTGCTGTAAAAACATCTGAGATGTGTATCTACAAGTATCATCAAGCCTGAGGTTTCCTTTTCAAATCTCAGTCCCTTGCCAAGTATTTTCTGCTGTTGTGGCTTCAATCATATAGGTATTGTACAACAGGTCTAACAGGAAAAGACAAACTTTGGACAGAAACAGACAATGACAATAAACAAAGTACCTTCAGGGTAAGATGATGTGTCACTTGAGCTTTTACACAAGTACCAGCATATAATAAACTCTGGCTTACTCTGAAGAGGGGGTGTCTGATGAATCCCCCCTCTGGTCCCAGAGCAATTTCAACAGCATTAGAGTCTTTTGGCATCTTCTGAAGAGATTTTTCAGTCTCCCACAGAGCTAAAAGAAACTTTATGAAAAACCCACAATACTGGGAATACCGTTTTTCTAAAGCCCACTCTCATTCCATCCCAGTATAAAGGAAAAACACCAGAGCAGTATGTTCTAAGCTGCACAAACTCCATGCCACTGCACGAATTCCTACATTTTGCAATCTTTTTAGAACTGATGTCCTTTTTTTCTTCTTTTTCCAGTCATAAATTGTATATTGCTTAGATCAACTGACGATACCTTGAGATTTAGTCTTGTGGATATGCTTACATTTCTCTGCTCTCTTTGCAGTCCTTTACAATGCAGCAAAAATGTTAATGGCGTTGTTTATTATTTTGGTTCAAATTCATTGTGCATGTATTGTATTCAGACAGGCTCTTTTCTGAAACATAGAGAAAAGAGTGAAAAGTTTGTGTCGCTAAGGTTTTACACTGTGTTAGTGGTGATGCTGCTGTTGAACTAAATGCATTCAACAGGCAAAAAGAAATCCAGCCAAGAGACCGTTCCCATGTTTATGATGGCAGCTCCAATGTTTTCACACCGGGAGCGCATAGAATGGGTTGTTTTTCTTGACCTGGTCATGTAAGGAGTTTACATAAGACTAATTTTGTTTTTGTAAAATGTTTTTTATATAAAGACTGACAGCAGTGGAAGCAGATCTGAGTTTCATATATGTTTCCCACACGAATATATTTTTCTCTCTCTGCATGTTTGTAATCTTTTTCTTGACAAAATATTGTCTTGAGAAAAGAAGTGACATTGAAATGTGTTCACATCACTTTGAATAACCATACTAGACTTGGTAGTTTTTTGCAGAATTACAGTGATCTGTTAAAAGTATACATTCATTTTCATAGCATCCATACATTTTCCATTCTACATCCAATTTAGGGTTACAGGAAGCTGGAACCTATCCGATTAGTGGGCAAGAGTCAGGGTGCACCCTGAACAGGTCATTAGTCCATTACAGGGTTAACCATTCACCTCATATTCTCTGTTTGGGACAATTTAGAGTGACCATTTAATCTTAAATGCATTTTAAGTTTATTGGTCTTTGGATGGTGAGAGAAAGCAGGAGTGTATGGAGAGATCCCACCCATACACCAGGAGAACATGCAAACTCCACACAGAAATCCTTCCCCCCAACCAAAGCTCAAACCAGCAACCTTCCTATACTGTAAGGCCCGAGTCTCTACCACTACTTCACTGTAGCGCCTGTTAAAATGAATATACAAAATTACAACTTGACAATAAAGAACTGTGGGGCTATTAAAACTAATCGTTTCAACAAAGCAATGTTCAGTTTAAAGCGGTTTTGAGCTTGTGCTTAAGATAGGACTAGAGCGTCTAAATCCAGTCCTTGAAATTTTGAGTCCTGCAGGTTTTTAATGTTTCCCTGCCTTAATACATCTAAATCTAATTAAATAGATATCCTCAACAGCTTAAATGTTGTTGTACTCTGATATGTGTTCCTAACAAGCACTATTATGTAGGAGTTAGGAGAGGCTGTTGGGTGAAGCCCAAGTTTCTTTGAGAGAGACTAATTACACTGCAATTACACTAATGTGATACTATAACTACACGGTCACAGGGTTATCAAAGGACTGCTTTCCTCCCATTTGTAAAATGAAAACTTAACAAAACCACATACTTTCTACCGAGCTTCAATACCATGTAAACAGTTTATCATTTAAATCCCACAAATCACCAAGCACTGCGGAAGTGACAGGAACATTGTTTTACCAGCATTGCAAAAGGAATAAAAATACAATTGCATGATTTTGCAGACAATATGTCCCCTGATTCAACTTGTTTTGCATAGTTTAAGCCAAGCTTTTTTTTCTGGAACATGTTTTCAAGAAATATGTTTAAAAATAGATTTTTTTGTTGAGCTTGATAAATTATTCACTCTCCTCACTCCCACTAAGGATGGTGACACAGAGCTCCGGAAAAACTGCATTATTAATACAGTTCCAAATAAAGTAAAAGCAAGCATCAAGCTTCAATTACAGGTAAAGATGTGAAATGTCTCCCATATGCAATTTGTAAATGTGTTTTAAATGAAGAAAAATAAAAGAATAAGGGACTAGAGTAAAGAGTAAAGAATATAATTTAAAAGTACAGGTAATAAATCTGGGAATGCTTTTCCATCAGATTTAATGGGAAAGTTTGCCAAAACCTATCAGAGGTGCACTTCATTCCCATTCTTTGCAAACCAAACAGCATTTATGTTGTTTAACCTGATCAATAATGTTCACTTCACCTTACTCAGTCCATGCCAGCACTTCAAGATGAGCACCACGTGTTAAAAACATCGGGATCCTAAATGGGCAGTTCTAAAAAAAATGACAAAAAAAACACACAATCCAAAATTAGTTGCTCATGACTTCAGGTTTGAAAAGAATGAAGAAGAGTGTGAACTTTTAATCAGGGTTGGGAGGAAATGGGAGAATGTTGAGGATTCAGAAACAAGCTGTTTCTTTCTGTTCTCAGTAAATTCTTTGTCAGAACTGGGGAACATGTTGTTTTAGCACAGTGTGTAAGAACAGCATTGTAGCGTAAACAAATGCAAAAAAAAGGATCTGACAGCTGAGGAAGATGCTTTTCTGACTCCAATGTCTCTGTTTCAGTGGTGACTGGTGGCTCAGAGGGAATAGGAAGAGCTTACGCTTTCGCAGTAAGTGATCTTTTAGCAGCCCCATTGAGTTTTGATGTATTAAGAACCTTTTTGTACATTTGAAGAGATTTCATGTTCAATACTTTATCCCCCCCTCTTCCCCCCACCCACCTTTGGCACTACCGACTCTCAGCTAGCTAAGCAAGGAATGAATGTCGTCATCATGAGTCGAACTAAAGATAACCTGGATCAGGTAGCCAAGGAAATAGGTATATTTAGCATTTTATATGTTGTTCAATTTGATGTGATTTACATAAACATGGTGTCAGGTATGATAAAGCATATGTGCAGCATATTGTTACTTTTTCTTTCTTTACAGATGAAACTACAGGGCAACAGGTGAAAGTTATTGTGACAGACTTCACAGATGAAAATGTCTTCAGTGGAATTGAGAAGCAGCTTAAGGACCTCAATGTTGGAGTTTTAGGTTAATTATGAGTTTATCTGTAAAGTTTTACACATGAATTGCATTCTAATAAATCCCTGGAAATGTGGTTTTTAGATCAGAAAATTGTGTTCAGATTTGAATTCCTTCTTGACATTGTTTTGTTTTTTGCCTCAGTTAATAATGTAGGCATACTGCCCAGCTTTATCCCCACTGCATTCCTTGAGTCTGAGGAGCTGGACAAGGTCAGTGGTACCTAAGTTACTTTTACTCAAAGTGCCTCATTAATGTTTTTATGCAAACCAAAACGAAAAAAATACAATGTTTATTTTAAGTCTTACTTAATTTATTATCATGATCATACACCTGGCACCAACACACATTAAGTAAGTATCTCAAGTGCAGAAATCTCAATGCACAGAAAATGATGAAAACAGGGTCCTGTGCCAATTCTCTGCCTCTCACTGCAGGAAGTGGTGATGTAATTTCGTTAAAGCCAACCTTAATGAACACAAAACAAGAACAACCCTCTGATAGGAAACTGTTTCCCTGAGACACTAAGGGCAGGAGGGGCTTAAAATATTCAGAATTCAGATTTTCCTTATTGTGAAAAACCTTTCACATCTCAAGATAGTTTTTTTTTTCCAATTTATTGAGCACAAACTGAAAATGTACAAAAATGGATAAAAATCCAGCCTACTTGTTATTCAAGCTAGAGTAATTATATATATATACAATGTGTTAAACTCAGACCCCCAAACAGACAGCATAATCATCAATAATGTGTATGAAGTCTCTAGCTACTGTATTTGGGATGTTTGTTAGCAGGTCCCATTAGAGAAACTCAATTTATTTAGGCTTGGAAAGACAGTGAACTGATTATTTAACAGCTTTAGAATCAGGAAGAAAGACTGAACAGACAATGAATGTAGCATGGCCGATGTGTCAGGCAGCCTAGTCTGAGTAATTCAGAAATCATGTATGTGCTGGATTTTTCACACAGAACCATATCTACATGATCAGAAAGGATGAAAATATCAATGTAGTGGATGCAGTCTGGATGAAAGTTTATCTTTGATGTCAGAGATCAGTGGAGAGTGAACTGTAGATAAAAAAGGCAACGCTACCTCAAATAACCACTGGTTACAATCAATATGTGCAAAGTACCATCTCTAAATATACAATACGATGAACCTTGAAGCGGATGGACTACAGTGGAATAAGACTTCACAAAAAAACAAGGAAACCAAAGCGACACACATGCCACACACACACACACACACACACACACACACACACACACACACACAAGCAAAGGTGGTACAACCTAGTACTAATAAGGTGTATCTAATAAAGTGACTGATGAACTTATACGATAAATACAATCAGAATACACTCTGGTTATGTTGTAATA
>JBAMIG010000012.1:8990330-9002336 GCA_037177335.1 Kiunga ballochi
TGCTGGAGCTTTGCAGGGGGTGTGTGGGCAATAAAGACTTTTAAGGTGTGCACTTTAGTGTAATTTACTGGAGGGACCCCAAATCAAAACCCGAGAGAAGAAACCAAAAAAAAGTGTGTAAAAGTGTTATGTGTATGGGGGTGCATCTGTGTTATTTCTCTTTTATGATGGGGCACAATGGGGAAACGGAAGAACTCAGGAGCCAGTGAATTAACCCAAATTACAGCTAACAGTTGCCCGGGTAACTGGATAGGAATGAGGGGCAAATGGTGTATAATTTCCTGATGAAGGGGGGTTCTTCTTACCCATTTAAAAACCTCTCCTGCTTGTCATCATAAAAGCAAGAATGTTCTGTTCCCCCCCAAATATCCTGCAGCTTTATTTTCAGTTTTCAGAACATTTTTAATGGAGTATTTTAAAATGACAGTCATTTATTCTCTCTGAGAATCACATTAATTTCCCCTCTTCACCCTGATAACTACATTTTTCTATCACCACAAGGCAGAAGATTTAAACCCAACAACAAAACATTGCAAAATACCCGATTTGACTCGAACTGTAGAAAAAGGATTTTGAACAGTATAGGATCTAATATTAATTGTAAGGTTATACAGGGTCACATCTTATACACCAGGCATTTTTTGCAGTAAAGAGTGTAACACTTTTTAACATGCACATTAGTTTTTAATAGAGTCCGGCATTTGAAAGAACTATAGCCAATCTGTGATTTAGGTCTTGTCCCCAATTTTAAGATAGCTGTCTGCTACAGATGTGAGGTCATCTATCAAGCCTCTGTAAAAGGTTTTGATGGGGCCGAGCCTGACAAACTCAACACCACTGCCAACTTCATCCATCCATTATCTATCACTTTGTCCCTAATGGGGTCATGGGGGGGCTGGAGCCTATTCCAGCAGTCAACGACCCTGGACGGGACGCCAGTCCATCGCAGGGCCAACAAACAGAGACGAGCAACCATGCAAGCTCACACACACTCCTATGGACAATTTAGAGTCTCCAATCAGCCTATCCCCTAGGTGCATGTCTTTGGACTGTGGGAGGAAGCCGGAGTACCCGGAGAGAACCCACGCTAACACGGGGAGAACATGCAAACTCTACACAGAAATGCTCCTGGTTAGAGCCCCGCTCACACAGGGGCTCGAACCGGCAACCTCCTTGCTGTGAGGCCACAGTGCTAACCAACTGCGCCACCGTGCAGCACCTCACAGCCAACTTGTTAGGATGAAACATATGTATCAATTATGATACATGAGACCTTAAAGGGTTAACTGGCCTATGGGTCCAGGCAGTGTGAGGTCTGGTGAGGGACAGTTCAGCCATGTAGCTCCATAAAAGTACCTGGCAGTATTGTGAGTCCATTCATACAGGCACCCTGAACTACTTTCCTATTTTCAGATGTGTGCTTAGGAAATTATTCTTAGGAGGGTCAGGTAGAGGCACAGATTTGATGAAGATGATGATGAGATATACTTTTATTATCACTAAGCCAGCGTCCCGGCATCAACAAAATTAACTTTCCAGTACAGCCCAATACCAGTTTACACAAAACAGACATGGCAAATGGAAAAGAAAGGCACATGTGAGTTCCTCAAAAAGTTCAATATCGTTTACATATTACTGCCTGTTATTGGTTATATCGTTATACATCTCTGTTTTATGTAACCTGTATGTATTCTGCTGTTGGGTTCTTGGATGATCTATAAAACTTTAAATGAAATGTGCTATACAAATGCATTTGCTTTTGGGTTTGCACTTGGTTGTACCTCAGGGTTGCTTGAAACAGCTAACTAACAAATTGCCAAAAAGACTTCAGTAATTAGCTATAACCTTGGCAAAGGATAATATCATTGACCGCCTAAAATAGAAATTCAAATTGATCCCAAAAATATGTTTTTTCGTATTGCACATTTCTAATTTATCAAAACCATATCCATTGTACTTGACTTACTTTATGAAAGCTTTGTTTTCATAATGCTATCATCTCAGCGTGATGCATTCCATGAATTCCTCTTGGCTTTCATGTTTTTGCTTAATGTTTTACATAAGTTGCCCTATTTAAAAAAAAAAAAAAATGTAATCACATAAGACCAAAAGACATTTTCAGGCAGGCCCCACAGTCTCAACCCATTGTTTGGGGTATCACGGCCACTTGAGCCTGTTCCAGACATTACTAAGAGGCACACCATGTACATGTCACTGGGTCAAGCAGAGACAAGAAAAAACACATAGACTCTATATTTTAGAATCAATGTAGAATCTAAGAAAGATCCCATACATGTTTTTTGGATTGTAAAAAAAACTTAAAAGTTATGCACTGTGAAGTGACAGTCCTAAGCTCCACACTATGAGGTCCAAAAGACGAATAGATAGATGAAATGCAGGAAAGGAAGCAAAGAACAGACAGCTGAATGGGTAAGGAACAAGCTGTCCTAATTGGTCATTATTTTCTCATAAATCTATCATTCCCTTGCTGTTAACCCCCCGACACAGATGTGAGGAATGGAAGAAGGGCAGAACAGCGAGGGGATGGGGTCCACCAAGGCCTGATCTTTTCCAAACAGTCTCTGGTGCACTGACCATGACCAAAGCTGTGTTCAGTTGTATTGTTTAGGAAGAGGAAGGAGACTCTGAAAACCAGCACAGGAAGGTGTGGGGTCAAAGTTGGGACTTGCAGCTGGTGATGGTGGTTAACAACAAGTAGAGCTTAAAGCTGCACCATGCATCCTTATTTTGTCTTGTGCACAAATAAACCTAGTAGGTTGCAAGATTTTTCTGGCTTGATTCAAAATCTTTATTTAGACCTAACAAGCAAATTAACACGGATGAACTCAATTTTTCATCCAACTTGACGTGGTTAGCTCCTATTTAGACTTTGGCAAAAAAAATAACACAACAAAAGCATTTCAAAGAGTATCTGCCTGTGTGGGGCTTTGTGTTGATGCTGGCAGCTTTTCCAGCATGCAGAGAGGACAGGTCAGAGCAGCACAGAGGTGTTGGACAACATGACGCTGTGCTACAAAGCATGTCTGCAGACTTGCTGGTGCTGAACGAGGAGAGGGGAGGACATTTAGCATGAGGGTTGGTACCCTTACAAACTGAAACACAGATACCATGTGAAAAGTAAACCTAAAAAGTAAAGTATTTACTCACTGGGTTGATGGTAATCATTTAAAGTAAATATAGGAATAGAGGTTATAATGTTATAATGGATTATAATGGTAATAAAGTAGAAAGAAAACTTAGTTGCGAGGAAGAATCACAGCTGTGGTTTATTTAACAAGCATATGCCTTTTTTTTTAAAGAAATCAGGAATACATTTCTTTATTGTTCTCATTTTACATTTAAAAAATAAATCTTAATTGACCCAGAGAAAACATTTGGTGCCTCATTGTATTTTTTTATGTTTATCCCTCTTATTCTTCTTTGTATATAAAACCCAACAAACAACAACTGGTCCGAGAAGTCCCACGCTTGTAAGAAGCACCAAGTCCAACAGGTATCTCTGGTACCATGGTTGTGTTAATGAAGTTGGCTTTAAATGGGCTCCACCTCCACTGTTCACAATGTGCTCCACCCATTGAGTGAATCGAAGTTCTGGCGAAACAGGATGGGATTTATGGATCCTGCTGAGTGACAAAGCTGAAGACTTGAACCTAAAAGAAGAGATAATGATTGTGTATGAAGCAAAGTAAAGCAAAGGTAGTTATATTTTGAAATTTCACTGCCATCATGAATTCCCCAAACATCCATTCACATGCCTGCGGTCCTGTAGGAGTGTTTGAATGGTGGTGCTGAGTGATTCTCTCGTGATATGTGCAGGCTTGATGGTGAGTCCAAGTCCCTTTGTTTCAGCCCTCACCATGTTATCAAACTGATCTCCAAACAGAGGAATGCCCAGCACCAGAACGGCATGGTACACCGCCTGGAGCAGGCTGTTCTGTCCTCCATGGGTGATGAAGAGACGTACATTTTTGTGGCCTGATGTAAAAATGAATACATATATATATATATAAAGAACATTGTTAAAGAAGTTTATGTTAAAAAAAAAACTGATTCATTTTACACGAGGAGTCTTTTGAGGTTAAAATAACCCAACAAGGGTCCTTTTTAACAGCAAACAGATTTTGACAGAGAAAAGAGGAAAAAAAGACAAATGAAAACTTAGAAGAGTGATGAGAGAATGATACTGCACTGATTTACTGAGTCTAAGTCATGAATTTGGTGTGTCTATAAGTGACCCAACAGTCACTGCAATGTCCTTTGTGATACCTTATAATTGAAAAGACAAGATCTGCATATTAGTAGAAAAGTTAACTAGAAATAGACAATTTATACCCAGCAGGTCGTTAACAGGCAGCCAGCTCATTAGTCTTAGATTGGGAGGTCTGTCCAGGTTAGAGGGCCACTGCTGAGGGTCATACCTGCATGCAAATTACAGCAAGTTCAACATGCCCAGCATTCATTCAAATGATTAAATTTGTTGTAAACACTTCATGTTTCACAAATAAATGTAAATAAAGCTATTAGGCTTTTACCTCCAGAGCACCCCTTGTGGGATCTGAGAAAAGCCAGCCACTATTTCCACAAGCAGGGGATCTACAGACACTGAAGACACCATGGAACCAAGAGTCACAACAATGAAACCGAGCTCTCCAAAACTTGAGATCCACAACTCCAGGTCCTGGAAGATCAAAAGGGTTGGGGCACGTGTGATTTGAAGGTAGCAAAACAAGCAAGAATGAAGGGGAGAGAGATAAATGTGCCATTGGGAGGAAATAGTATAAGAGAAGAGACCGGTTGCAGAAGCTTTGCAGGTTTATTTAGCAGACCTCCCACCAACACAGTATAAGGTAGAAGAGGTTGTGGGAACTCCAGCGAAAAGTCTGTGTTGAAGGCCCAGAGTTCTGCTCCTTGGTGTAATTCATTCAGACCACCGGAGGGTGGGCCTGACACAAGGTGACGCTCAGCCACTTCTTCAAAAACTGACCATACAAGTTTCTGACCTTTAATGTAAAACACACAAAAAAAGAAAAATAAGAACAACACTATGTTCAATATCTATGGAAATTAAAATAAAATACTTTAATGCACCATTAACATGGCAGTGGAGAGTACACATATAGTAAGTATCCTATGAAATTATTATTAAAAAAAAAATAAAAAAAGGATAAATGAATAGAAACTTTATTCATCCAAGGGATAAAACACATTGAGGAAAGATTGCAGAGGGTGTTGTTCCACACAACCACTGTGGACTAAAATACTGTATCTCTTCTTACCTACAGGAGAAAGGAGAGAATAGAAGAGGTTTTTTGCTCGATCCCAGAGGCTCATGTTGTCAGATAACTGGGAGCTGAAAACTGGGATGTAGGAGACTGGGCTGGGGAGAGCAATGGACAGAGGACCATTCAGAGTACCAGGATAGAAGGCTATATACTGGACACCTGGAGTAAAACAAGAGTGCAAGAAACCGCTAAGATGCTACTTCAAGCTAAAAACATATCACCATAGTAATGTCAAGATGCATTGTTAACAATGACAAAAAAGTTAAAGCGATATGAAAAGCAGAAATACCGAGTCTGCGTGCCAAGATGAAGGAACATGGGTTGAAAGCATCAAGGATGATGATGTCATAACGTTCCTTCTGTAGGAAGTTAATCATCTGTTTGTCCTCCAGCAGTTTGTCACACTGATAGGACAGGTGTCCCATGAACTTTAAAAACCCATTCATGGTTTCCCTGTAAGAAAAACAGAATAACAAATAATCTATTTTTATTTGTTAAATCAGAAAAGCTGTGAAAAGGTGTACAATAAAAACCCTTAAGACATTTTTCATATTAACCCAACAAGTCTTTTAGAAATCTTAGATACCTTCCCAGTAAAAACTGGGTTTGTTCCTCTAGAAACCAGCCATTGTATTCTTTGATATACATTTCCCCTAAGGACCATGTGCTTCTTTTGTAACTGTCTGCGCGTGCTGGGTAGGAAAATCCTGGGAGGAAGGAAAAAAAATCAGTGTTCATTCACAATGTAAATTAGTAACTAAATGAATGAGTTGTGCAGAATATTTTGGGTAAGTTTATGTTTGTGCATACATTTACCTGTGATAACTGGGGTGCCGAGCTGCAAGAGCATGCGAACGTCATGTCCATGTTGGTGTAAGTTGTGGGATATTTGGTCTAACAGCATGTAGTGGCTTCCTCCTATTAGAGGAGAAGATAATACCCCAAAAGAATTGAGCTAACTCCATGTTTGGCTTACTGTTACTAAAATTGTTCAGTTAATTTGTACTTTCTATTATTTATCTACTATATAATTCATCTAATATAGTAGCAAACAAAAGATTTTTAGCACAAGTAGAGTAATTCTAGTAATCCTAGAATTATGTTAGTATGCGTAAATATTTCTATTACAACTGAAGTAAAACATTTCCTGCTCCTTTACTCACCAATAAGACAGATAGTCAGGATCTTTGCAGACTCAAGCAGTGGAAGAACCAGAAGAGCTGAGATCCAAAATACCGTACCCATGTTGATAATAATTGTTTGCACTGACTTGCAGGTTTTTTAAAACAATTTTAAAAAATAAATTGCAATAAAAATGTTTAGGCTAAAAGAATCCTCCACAAAAGTTTATCTTTAAAAATTTACATCACATCTGTGACCAAAAGTTTATACCTGAGACATCCCCAGTCTGTAATGGATGTACTGAGAATGTATCCAGTATGGTTCGGCTCAAAAAAACTAAACAAAATGTAAAGAAATAAAGACGGAAAGCAGATTTTAAAGTCAAGTTTGCGAGTACAATTCTGTGTGTAGCATGTGAGTGACCCTATTCTCTGAAAGTAAGACATGGAAAGCTCCAGGAGTCCTGGACCTGAAAATAAAAGGGAGGGAAAGAGAGAATGGGTGTTGTGATAAGGTGGAGAGGAGGGGGTGTGTGCATGGTTACCCAAAGCTTCTCATAGAAGGTAATATTGTTCACCTCCCTTATTCACAAGCTCACAAAGGGGTACAAAGTTTTGTGATTCTGTCAAATACATTCGTGGACTTATATGCAGAGTTTATCCAGACATTATTATTGCTTTTTATTATTATTATTATTCCAGGTTTGAGGATAAAAAAGTTTTATTTTATGATTTCTGTATGCAAAAGTCTCAACAATACCATCTGTGATGGAGTCCGTTTTGCATTTCCATTATTTCATATGATTGTTTTTTTTTACTTTAGTCATAAAAAAAGTCCAATTAATTATGATTTGTATATAGATTTTTTTTTGTCTTTATGATTTTTAAGCTCATAACAGATGAGTGCTAAATGAACTGGAAGAGGGTTGCGTGTGCCTTTGCAACGCATAACAGGCAAGTCAAGCTTGACATGTAGGTTATTCTGGACAATGCTCTCATTGTAATCACAAGTGCTTTTTTGTGTCGGGCAGGTCATTAGAAAACTAAGTCAGACAGAAAACATGCTGGAGTGTGTGAGGAAAAGGCAAATTAAAGGGGTCGATCCTCTCATCAATGAGGTAACAGTTGTCAAATATTATTCTCGCTTGCTACTATTTGATCATTTCTGAATAGAATAATTTAGTCAAGGTGTAACTGCATATATATTTATTTGATACATAAATAAATAAAACAACTTTACACACAAGTAACTGCAGGATGTGTGCACATAGACTAGATCTTGTGCAGTCTCGATGAGTGTGTGTGACCGAGCCGAGAAGCAGTCACGCAATTATGGACTCTCGTCAAACTGATCTGACAAAATGGAGAACAAATAAGAACTCAAACCCTAGAAGAAGCTTACAGTGTGATCAGATCACCTATTTGGACAACTCACCCTAATTAAGGTGTCTGCACTTCAGTTTCTCATTCCATTACTCAAAACAACAAATAAATGTAGTCTGTAAACACTTAATACACAAGAACAGCAAATAACCAGAATAACTTCCATAAATATTCCTTAAGGATTCAAGCATAGCCTGTTATGAAATCAAGCCTTAACTGTTTATATCAATTTATGAGTCCACTTCTGTTTAAATCACAACAAAACATTCAATCATTAATGCATTTTGTAAATTACTATGATCTTTTGTTGAGAAATAAGCCTATCTCCGTGTTCTTTTTGGCTCAAGGAACCTGAAGAGAGCTTGGTGGTTTTTATGGCAGAAGACACAGAGGAGGGAAAAAAGATCATACTTCTTGCTCCCACTAAAAACTGCTCGATTACACATAGCCCACACTCTTTTCATTTGTAGTCTTCATTAACTACACAGATGATGACTTTTGGGCCTTCTTCTAAACTGGGAATGGATTTCAACACACTTACATGTGATAGTTATATTCTGAAGCAAAGTCACTACGGATGTGACAAAACCTGGTATAAAATCAGTGATGTGGCAGAACATAAATAAACTGGTGTGTATTATTATAAGTCTAGAAAGAGTGAGAACATCTCTTAGAAAAGCCTGGAGAAGAAACCTCTCTGGTATATTCCAGGCTCCCCCCTTGTGTAGGCTGGCTGAATGGATGAAGAGCAAAGGTTTAGATGGACAACCTCACTGGTAAACAACAGAAAGAAAGCAGGACTACAACCAAGGAGCGTTTTCTCTCTGTTTCCTGCTTCCTACCATCATTCAAAGACATACATGTAGGTTAATTGGTCAATTTAAATTCTCCCTAGGAGTAAATGTGACTAGTGACTTGGGTGTCTAGGGTGTAGCCTGCCTCTCACCTGCTAATTGCTGGGAAGGGTTCCGAAAATGATCTCCATGATCATGAATAGGACTAAAAGGTAGGCTATAGAAAATGAATGAACAAACGGACGGACGGATGGATGGATGGATGGATGGGTGAAACTGTCCTAAATTGACTGATGTTTCAAGGTGAAAGCACCTTATCTCAGACACACGGCCGGTCGGAGCAAAAAGTTGCCCTTTCATGTGAATTTCAAAAACACCGTTAGATTTTCGTACAGTAGAAGTTTTATCACACTATTCCCAAACGATACCTGCGTGTTGTCAGAACTTCTGTAGGGGTAGGGTTAAAGTTGCAAGTGGCGTTAGGCATCAAAAGTCATGTAAAAGCTGCAGTAATATGTGTTCCTTAATGCTTTCTGCACTGCCAGAATAAGAGTCAGTGCAGACCAAACACCAGCTCATACTGGGTCTATGCAATGTCATGGACCACTTCTGATAACTGATCAAAATTAAGCAGAGACACATTTAGTTTGTTTTTTCTTTGGCAATTTATGACAAAAAATAAGCTTTCACTGGCTTTCTGTAAACATTTTAGGTCACACTGGATACTTAAAACTACTTTTTAAAAAGAAAAATAAATTGTTGTTTTTAAATCATTGCAGAAAAACATCAGAAACATTTTAAAGGGAGTTTATGTGGATCTCAGGTCAGTTCTGTAAATCTGAACATAAACACAGTTCAAATTTACCTTCATTTTGTGACAAATCATTTGGTTTTAATGCAACACTAATCCAAATGAACAATGCTACAATATGCAGTGAGTAGCCTTCATGTCGTTTATCTGAGTTTATCTGAGTAGGTGATGAGATCGAAAAACAAACCACAAAGTTACTGAAAACATAAAAACTTTTTTGTTCAGTTGTCTTCTTAGATAACTAAAAGCATGTCTGTCTGAGAGTTTTTTGTTTTGGACGAGTTTTTCAGTTTCAGATTACTTGGCAGAGACATTCTTTGTCTCCCTCTGCTGGATGTCCACTGATAGGCTACCCACACCAGTTCAGAACCCAGTCAGAGCTAAAAAAAATAAAATAAAATAAAAACAGAGTATGTGAGCTGTAATATTCTAATTCACAGTCTTACACACAAAGAGAAATTTTTTAATTCACTGATAGCTTTAAATGCCTCCTTGTAGTCAGATGAGCTTCTGGTCGCAGAACAGTGAAAACCAGCTGTTATAGAGACGATGCTTTAATATAACTCCATGTATGTAACTATATATCAGTGTTCTTATCAGCTGATATAAATCTGCCTCATTGTTTTTATTATTGGAGATGACTGAATTCTCTCATGATAGAATTGGAAAAACACAGCAGTGTTCCTTCTTCCTGAGAAATTACATAGCATGTTATAAAACAAAATTAAATCACCACTCTTTTGAGACATTATTTTCTTATTTATGATTGTTCAGTGTCTCAGTCCAGATCCCAAAGGTGGCATTTAAGATAAGGGAACCTTGTTTTGCAATATGTCTATGTCTACAAAAAGCTGGGATAGTGATCTGCAAATCTGTGGATGAGAGAGAAGCAGAGTGAGGAAGCAGTTTGGGGTTTTGGAAGAGAAAGGGCCTTTTTATTCTCCTGTGTATGATTTGAACAGGTGTGACAGATGTGTGGATTTGCTGTTCTTGTGTATGCAGTCATGACCTACCACCCAGAAGCACGCACACACACACACACGTTATTTACCGACCTGCACAATCTGTTGAGACATGCATTGCTTTTTCTTATTTATCGATAGCAATCAGCACTTTCTCATTTCTGCTAAACAAAACAGACCACTTACACACAGCACAGCCTTCTTTCAGCTTCTTTTCACTTCAGTGCAACAGCTGAAAAAGGTCAAACACAGCTGTGGGATGAAGCGCAATTGTGTCTTAACAAACATGAGAAAAAAAAGAAGCTTGAACTTGTTTTCATATTTGAGCAAAGCTACAAGACTGAGTAAATTTTTCGGTGAAGGTAGAAATAATAGTGTCACTGTAAGAGTTAAAGACCACTTTAAACTAAACATACCGAGAGAAGGGTGGAAAGAAGGGTGTGAGTGTTGGTCAGCTTTTTGCTGCCAAATCCACAAAGTCTACAACTGCTTATTGTTATTTTATTAATGGCACAGCAGCTTTCACTCTAAAGAACCTTAAGGCACGAGTGAACAGGGCTGAAGACTGCTCAGATTACAGTGCCGAGGACGGTAAAGGGAAGCACGCCATTTACACTACAAGCTCACTCACTTTGGGAATAAGAGGCAGTGGGTGGTGCAGAGTGATTGAAACCTAACAACCATTAAAGAGTTTTAAGTGAAATCTCTACAAGGAAACCAAATGTTCTGGTATCCTGCAACAGAAGTTGAACACCTACAGGGAGTTTGTTTTCTTTATCAAAACAGTCACTTAAAATCCCACCAGGATGCTGCAATTTGAAAGCTGTTCATTAACTATAGGCTATCTTTATATCTTTTTCTATATACGCTCATTCAGTGTAGCAGCCTGAAAATGAAATGTATGAACAAGGAATTGAATTTTAATGCGATAAACTTTGATTTAAAAAAAAAAAAACGTCAGCTTTCTATTTAGTTTAATGAGTTGTAAACCATACTAGTTATTAGGTTTAAGTGATCTGAGAAATCAGATTGAGTTGAACTGTTTAAGATAGTCAATAAAAAAACAAAGAAATACCAAAGTAAATATCATCCTGACTATTCTGACCATAAATACATTCTATAAACATGTCTCCATTAGGTGTTTAATTTTTTTAAATATTCAATTAAATTCATATTCTTTTATTTACTTTAATCTTTATCATGATTATCTGTTAACAATTGTTTAATTTCAACCAAATTTGTTTAAAAATGCTTATCTAGAAGAATGGATAGTTATAAAAAAAAAAAAAGAAAAATACAATGATAAGAAAAATGTTTTTTAAGTAGTTTTATCTATCTGAAAGAAAGATTTTAAAATCTCTCACCTTGCAAACAACTTTTGAGGGGACCAAAGAAAAAAATCTAAAGTTTTATTGTGAAGAGATTCAAAACGGCATGTGGAGAGGGTATAAAATGATTATAAACACCTTGTAAACAATAAAAAGCCATTATCTTTAAACAACATATTTTACATAACTTTCAACTAATCCACTGATGGTCAAGCAGAAAAATGCTTAGACAGTAATTATCTTTAGCCATCATAAACTGGCTAAAATTGTCTTGAAAACCTAAATATGACATTTAGTCTAAAAC